>JAUZNJ010040505.1:0-10348 GCA_034780135.1 Jordanella pulchra | reverse complement strand
ACTACTGATCTGAGATCTGCTGCTGAAGCTCCTCAACAAGGAAATTAATAACAGAGCAGCAGGAAGTAGTTCAGCATTGTAACCAGTTTCTCTGATCTGATCTTCTTCTACTAAACAGGACTGGTCCAAACTGCAGGTATACACAGAGGATCATTAGGGTTGACCTTCCCTGAATTAAGGACCTCGACAAGTCTGAGATCAAACTAAACTGAGGCTAATGTTTCTGAAGTCCCCAAACACCCTGTTTAGCGGCTGCTAAACTCTTAGCATCAGGGTGGTGCTAAAGAGCGCTAGTGGCAAGAACTAACAAACCCAGAGACAGTTTCCTTCTCCTAGGAAGATGGGGTGTAGTTGGAGTTAAAAGTGAAGCTGGAGATATGTTGGGTTCTTGTAACCCTTTTAGTAGGTTGGTACTGGAGTGGTTCCCATTAACTAAACCTAAATATGGAAAAGTGTCTGAACTGATTCAAATAAAAATTCAAGGTTGACCTTTTTTTTATATTATCTAAGTCAAAATCAGACACATTTTTCTGCTCTCTCTAAAACAGACTCATCAGCTCTTCTAAGCTTCATACACTCTGGAGATGATTGGCTGCTGTGGGGCCTCTCTGAGGCCTCAGGTGCTGCATCTGTGCCTCCTGAAGCTGAATAATTTTGCTGTGTCCTTAGAGGAATGTGCTGTACTCGGATCTCTGAGGAGTTCTTGTCTATTGCAGGTCACTTTGGAGCGCTGGAACCATTTAATGAGCTTCTGCAGGAAGAAAACTGTTGGAGGGGCAGCGTCTGAAGAGGAGATGTGAAATAAGAAGCAGCCTGTTTAAAAAAAGGTCACCCCACCTTTGCAGACATACTGGGAGTGAAATAAAGCTCTGAGGTTTATTACTTAAGGAAAAAAGTCTCTGTGGAATCAGGGGGTGCAGCTCTAAAGCCTTGCAGAAATTTCTGAGCTTCTGGCAACAGAAACAGATTATGAAGGTTTGAGCGTCTTTAACTGATCTGGATACATTTTAGAGAAACATCTGAGAAGTTTTGTTAGTTTTGTTAGGCTGTAACTGAGAGTTCAGCTTTTTATTCTGGTTCTGACCTTTGAAATTGCAGCTTATTTTCCACGGTCTCCCTTGTTTAGTGAAAGGTTGAGGAGGCAACATGACCTTTGTCCTGTTTGTTTGTGTCAGATATGAAAAGTGAAAAACTCAAAGACCTCTGAGAGACACAAAAATACAAAATAGGTTGTAAAAAGAAGCATTGCCAAAAGTCTTCCCCCTGTCATTACTTCTGTACATATAATAGTAACATGCAAAAACTTCACATGGATGTTCTTTAGCACTTGCTGAAAATGTTAAATAATAAAATTTTTGGAATTGGATTTGTCTCATGTAACTTTGACTGCCGTCTCCTGAGTATTTGGGCTCCAACGTCAACGGCTTCTTCCAGAAAAGGAAACACTATTTCCAAAGCTTCCTTGTGCAAATCTCATCTAAAAGGTGGAAATACTCAAGTTAACTTCTGCTGGTTGTTTCAATGATAATTTGTTCTCATAAAACTCAGCGATGGCTCATAATAATCTGGAACCAGTTACAGGTCCGAGGAAGGTTTATATAGACATGGGAGCAGGTGGATCTGATGAACGTTAAAGAGGAGCAGAGCAGAGGAGCAGGTGGGTTCGGACACACACACCCCACCCCGGATGGATCTACGATGTGAACTTTCACAGATGTCCGCTTCTTGGGAAAGTCCACCATGAGGCTCAAGGGTCTCTGGAGGGCACAGAGCAGGTTCATGGCTCTCAGGATGAGACAGATTCATGTAAGACTCCTCCACATCCTTTGATAAATCCGGGCATGTGTCCTTGAAGCTCCTCTCAGCTGCGGGAAGTGCAGACCGAAGAAATGCAGATCCTGAACAAGCAGGGGATCATTTAACAATCTCAGGTTGTCGCCAGTCAATCTTGGAGTTGTGCCTTCTCAGTCAAGTGTCCCCGATCACTACTGGAATCTGAGGTGAAAGAATGATGATAAAAGTCAGTTTTCATTATGGTTACCTCCTATGGACATGATCGCCTCCTCTGGGACCAAGCTAGATGAGTTTATGGGTCGGCCGTCCAAAGCTGACCTGAGGGAGTCAATGAAGCTCTTGGAGTGATGAGAGACAGAGCTTGTAGAAATGTAAGCTGGAAAAGACAGGTTGGGGAAGGGGAGCTTGTTCGTTCGACTCAGTAGAATTATTTTCTTGACTGAGCGACCCTTTACAGGAAAGGTGGACCCTATGTCCCTTTCCACAAGGGTAAAAAGCATACCTTCAGCTCTGGTGCTTCTCCCTCTCAAACAATCTGGTTCTGCCCAGCTGCATGGGCTCAGGGGTGGACTCTCCTCCAAAAGACGTGTCTAGGTCAGGAGAAAGAGTCAGACCTGAATGATCCGCAGATCTGAAAAAACGTTCCTTTCTTCGTTCCTTAAGTCGAAGTTCAATTGTGATGGCCAGGACCTCCAACTGATTTAGAGATTGAGGAACGTCATGAGTGGCCAGCTCATCTTTGAATTTGTCGTTAAGACCCTGCAAAAAGACATCCAACAGCGCCCCCTATTTCCATCGACTGTCCACTGCCAGCATATGGAATTCGATCATGTAGTCAGCGACAGATCTGTTACCTTGTCTGAGGTGACGTAGACCCCTGGTGGCTTCCCGGCTGCGGAGAGTCGGACCAAAAACACAAATCAGCTGTTGAGAAAGAGACTGGTCAGATTGGCAGATTTGTGACTTGTTCTGCCACTCTGCTTCGCCCTGCCTGCTAACAGATACCTGCTAGAAATAACAAATCCTACTTAGACAACCCTAACTCTGAAGTTCAGTACCTCTGATTCGTTCTAATCCTAAACAATTATCGCTGTTAGCTTTTAGGAGCTGAGGAGGAGGATTTCCTTCCTCATTTTTCCTCCATGCTCAGATGGGTTTGGTTTTACATCAGACACTTTCCTTCAAACAAACAAAGACTCTGCTTGAGGGAGCAGAGGAAAATAATTCAAATTTAAACTGGATTTCTGTCCTTTTATTTTTGTCTGGGAGCTGCAGGAGAGAAAACAGCGTTTCATCATGTCTCCTGGAGCAGCTTGATGCAATCAGACTGTTGTAAAGTCAGTAATGAGCCGAACGGGTTGTCGGTACGAGTCGCTCATCTCTGGCGCCGATGCTGAGGGACGATTTCAGATCAAACAGCCTAAAAATGGGATCACTTGTTCACCGTTTGAGTCGTTCCGTCACACTGAGAGCCGATGGCATCAAAGCCTGATGGGAAACATGGAAACTGATGAGCTGCAGGGGAGAGGGAGCGGTTCTGAAGCGGTGAGGTTCAAAATGATGAACTAACTCTGCTGCCCCCCACCCCTGGCTTCTCCATCACTGGAGCGGATAGATGAACATCTAAACTACGTCTGCATCCTGATTCCTTGGCTCTAACTCCACTGTGTTTGTGAGGCCACTCTATGGCGAGAGATAACCGTCAATAAAATCGATGCGTCTCTGTCTAAATCTGCTATAAATAAATAAAATATGCATCTACACCTTGTTGACATAAGATGGTTTATCTGTGGGAACACAAGTTTAAAAGTTAGGAAAAAAAAAAAAAAAAAAAAAAAAGTTAGGAAAACAAGAAAAACTGGTACAAGTCAAGATTAGGAGTATAAATCATGATTAACAGATTTAAGTGTACAACTAAAATTCACAACTGCAAATCACACATAAATTAGTATGAATCACTATTTTATGAGTGTTAATAAAAAAAAAACCCAATCAAACATTTATAAGCACAAATATATAAGTAAAAATTACTAACATAAATTCACAGTATAAAGTCCAGAATTTATTTAAAGGAATTTTTTTACTGATCTTTTCTCCTTTTCTATCAGAGCCGTTTACACTGACGGCAATGGGCAACATGTTAGCGTAAATAACATTAGACAAACATTTAGAGGCAAAAACAAACATTTTGTAAGAAAAAGAAAAGTTTTTTGTTTTTTTAATCAGATTTTTTAAACAAAAAAATCCATCAAAAAAAGGTCCCGGCAGAAAATGACCAAGACCTTTTCTGTTAACTGTTATTGTTTGTTTTTTACAGTGAAGGTTAAATGTGTGATTTGTGCTTCTGAATTTGTATTTTGTACCTGTAGTTATGAAGACTTGTACTTATAAATCTGCTTTCTCACACATGAAACATGTGATGTCAGACCTTTTGGTTATAGGAACAAATACTAATCTTAAACACGCCTGTTGTTGCTGTCAGTTCTCACTCCTCTGCAGGATGGACCAGTTCAAGCAGAACTTTTCAGATCTTTCTTCTCCATCTTAGACTCTGTGAGGAACCTTGACCTCGTCTCTGAGAAAGGGTGAAGGACGGATCATGGATTAAAGTCTTAGATTAAAACAAACAGCATCCATGGTTCGGATCAGACCCAGACGGGTCTTCACGCCTCCTGAAGGATTGTCCTGATAAACATCAGCCTGAGCTTTTTGAAACCTCCAGAGAACTTCACTGAAACCAGCGGTAAACATTTCATTAGTTCAAGCTCGGTGGGTCGGCTTGTTGGAGGGAAGGTCAGAGGAAGGAGAACATTATGAGACAGATCACAGCTCAGAGGTTCTGAAGGTTCTTAGAGGTTTCTGATGAAGCGTAGCAGCTGCAGCTGAGATATCTGAGGAACCGCAGAATAACATCCACTGTTCTCCAAGAAGCTGGTTTATGACCATAAGGAAACCAAACTTATCTGAATACTTACTCTGAGGTTCAGAACATCCAGAAAACCTTCAGAACCTCTGGAGGAGTTTCAGTAAGGAACTTCAGTTCTGATTCCTTAGTCAGTTCTGCTTCCAGAACCATCATGTTCATCAACTGGTAGAAGGTCATGGAGCCGTGGAGAACCTTGGTCCACCTCCACACTGAGCACAGAAGAGCCGTGATGTTCGCCTCAGAGCAGGACTCATCTGGGCTCAGAGGTTCTGGGATGGTTCTGGGATGGACCGGTTCTGCAGATGTCTGATGGTAGGAGGTGGTGTCATGGTAGGGGCTGGGTTCATCTCAGACAGACACCAAATGATGGACGTTACACCAAATGAAGCTTGGATCATCCTCCAGTCGTCTCTGGGCCACAGGTGGAGCTGTTGGACATCTGAGGACGTGTCTGCAGGAAGAGAGGGACAGAAAAACCCCAGGTTTAAATTCCTTGATGATATCTACAGCATCTTTAAACTTTGTTGGAAGGAAACAATAAAAAACAAAAAACACATTTTATCCCATCGGTTCTCTGATTTAAACTATAACCCATCAATACAAATGGACAGACATGTCCTCCTGGAGCCATTTCTGTCAGCCTGAAGCTAGGAGCACATCCTGTTCCAGCTCTCAGTGCTGGTTAGAGGAGCATTTGGGTTCATGAAGCCGTTAATCCGTCCTAATGGGCCATCAGCAGAGCTTTTATGGATCATTTTAGGGAAGGCAAATTATCGCCTGAATGAAATTTGGTTTAAAACCTCTATATTCCAGAGGCCTGGCTGTCAGATCAGCCCAAAAGGACCCAGAAAGCAAACAAGACAGGCTGATGATTCATCCTGTGCTGACATGAAAATATGAGGAGCAGGGAGCAGAACCAAAGGCTGGAGACAGAAAACACCCGCTGGGTCGGTTCAAGACGAAGAAGTGAATGGATGATGGATCCGATCCTCTGTGGCACCAGAACTTCTTCTCCGGTGCCGACGTCAGGAGGCTGTCGTATGGAGGCAGTCAGGCGGCTGTGCTTCTCTCTAATTTTGTTCCATTATTGCTGTACTGTAAATTGAAATTTACAAAACCTTTGAGATTTGAAAAGCTTTTCAATCAAAAAAAGTTTTTGACAACAACTTTGCTTTTTACCCAGATTTGATTTAAAAAATAAATGTTTTTTTATTTAAATTTCTGTTTTTAAAGTTTTGATATCTTTCAAATTTCTCTCTTTTTAGATCAAGTTTGAGAAATCGTTCTCTTTATTTAAAGGGGTCTTCTAATTTCCTCCCAAAGGTTCTGTGATTCATCCATTTCCCTGACCTGGTTCACACCCAACCACTGCTTAACGTGCCTCCAGACCCGGCCTGATGGGAAATTAGAGGCAAGCCCATCACATCAGTCATCCAGTCTGCAGGAGGAGAACTAAAATCAAAAGAACCCTCAGGAGAACAGGTGAAGCGTCTGTAGCTGCAGGACGTTTTGAGTTTGCAGCAGATCTTCTGTGTTCATGCAGCTCACAAGCCTGCTAGTGTTTGCAGAGCCAGACATAAAACAGAGGAATCAGACAGTCTGTGTTTCCATTTCCTGTCGTCCAGCTGCCCAGTGAAGAGAGGTGTAGATAAAACACCAGACCAGCACAGAGAAACAACAAGAACCAGCATTTAGACATTATTCTGCTCTGTTATTCACTGGTTCCTCTCTATCAATCTCTTGTTCCTCTAACATCCCTATAGGTTCGTCCTACCATGTTATTTATTAGTAGTCGGTGAAGTTTCAGGCCATTATTTTATCTTCCTGCCTTTTCCTTCCAGTGTTCACAAACCACTCATTCATAACCACGATCTGAGGAGGTCATGTTTGTCATACAGGAACCAGAACAGTGACAGAAAAATCAGCAGCTCAGCTTTGAGCTCATGAAGGGAGAACAGGAACCCTAACAAACCAGCACCCCACCTGGAGTTTAAAAGCTTTCTGCAGGGGTTCTAGTCCCCCTGAAGTCCCCACTGAGACAGACGATCTATTCTGGCAAGAAACTGTAACTAGAAACTGGACATCCTGTCAGCATTCTACATATTCTCTACGTTCTGATTAGCATTATGATGTCATCAGAGTACCTCATAACATCGAGCCTAATACCATATCAGATTTATATTAAAACGCCTGAAAGCAAAATAAACAAGTTCAACAAAAAATCCCACAAGCACAAGGAACTCCATCCGAGGCAGAGATGCTCTGCAGGCGTGTTCGCTTCTGCCACGCCATGGGGGCAGAGGGGGCCTCACCACACGCATGTGACGCCCTTCCAGGTCTGCAGGAGTCTCATAGACGCTCATTGACGGCTGCGCTCTCGAAGGTGTCTCTATCCTCAGGCGTGAATCAAAATGTGTTTTGACAGATGGGCGGAGACAACCCCCTTCTGTGAGCCTCCTCCTGATTGGCCCATGCAGACACGATCACACAGGAAGTACAGCACTACCTAACCCATGTCCCGCAAATGTTGCAGAGACCTGTCCCGCCTCCATCCATCATCTTCACTTACAAGTTAAAGCTGTCAGTCAAAATCTTCCTGATGCTACTTCCTGTGTGATCATGGCTGCAGTGGCCAATCAGGAGGAGGCTCACAGAAGGGGCTTGTCTCCGCCCACTTGTCAAAACACATTTTGCTTCATGTGAATAAAACCAGCTTGAGCGCAGAGGCTTCTCCGAGGGCGCAGCCGTCTGTGAGCGAAGGCGCGGGACAGAAACTCGAGCACAAGTAGAACAGCGTCGCACGTGGGTGGTGAGATCCCCAGCTGGAGAAACGGCCACTCCCACATCTTCTTCCCCCAAAGCTGCAGTTCCTCGTGCGTGTGGGATTTCTTTTAACTCGTGCACCAAAGTGGTTTAATGTGCATGCAAGAATGTTCATTTTCTCTTATAAATGACATAAATGTGACACCATAGCCAGACAGCGGCTCACTGCGTTTCTCTCAATAAACTTCCTACAGGTTAACTTCTTACTTTGAGTCAGTTTTCTTTAGGGGAAGAAAAACAGGCTGAACATAAAAGCTTGTCTTATTTTTCAGATATTTTACTTGTAAAATAAAAAAACTCATATTTTCCTTCCACTTCACCATTTTGTGCATCTTTGTGTTTATCATATTAAGTTCTAACTGAAATGTGGTTGTAATAAACCACAATGTTGGTGTTTGCATTATTAGTATTGAAAAGAACTGTTTAGTGAACATTTACATCCAATGTGTCTGGATTTCTGAATTTTCTTTGCAATAAAACATTTTTTCAGAACAAGTCTCCTAAACGTCTTTATTTATTGTTTTTGACAACAAGGATACTTCAAGCTAACGCTACGCGTGTGGTAGATGGAAGGAAAGTAAAAACCGTCTGACCCAGCTTTGGAAAAACATGCTCCTTCATTTAGCTCGCACATGTATGGAGAGAAATGTGTCCCAATAATATTTATATCAAAGATCATGTTTTGAAAAAAGGAAATTCAGAGAAAATGTGTTAGAAAATAAGATTTTAAAAAACCTTCAATCAAAAAGGGTTTTAAGAGGTTTTATAATGTGTTTGCAAAAGTTCAACCATTACTTTTACAGTTTTCTGTTTTTTTAAGACCTTATTGTCCAATTTTTATTTTCTTGAATTTCTTACAGATGTTTTTTTTTTTTTTTTAATTTCTGTTTTGGGGATATATAGTATTATGAATCGCATTCTTTTCAAATCCAAAAAAGGATTTAAAAATATGTAATTTGAAACAATAATATTTGTATAATAAAACTAAAATGTGAAAAAAATGAAACCATAAAACAGTTAATCTAACACGTCATAAATCTCTTCCAAAACCAATTTTCAATTAAGAAGTTTTAACAAAGTTCCTTTTTTGAGACACATTTTCTTTTTGAAACCTGATCTTTGCTTAGAATAATTTTGGGATAAATGTCCTTCCATAGACCGAGTGTTTCAACTGAAGGTATTTACTGTAAACCAGGACGCGGGACGAATGTTTGGAGGTCAGATGGGAGGGGTTTCCAAACAGGTGGGTGAAAAGGAAGGGAAACTGTTTCCTGCTCAGATGATCTACGCACAAAGAGCACTCACTCTGTCCATTTTCTCCATCATCATGAACACAACAAACTTGCATTAAAATGACTTATTTTTTTAATTAAAACATATTCTGTGTGAAACAATTGTTCAGGAAATGCCAATTAGGTAACACATAATCACCCATATATGGTAATAACTTCCTGTCTTTAAGTAAGACTGCAACAGTTTGTGGTTTTCTAACAGTCAAAAAGTGTTTTTAGACATCGTAACAAATAAAAGGGTCGATTCTGGTTAAAAATGTTTATACTTTCAACATTTGCACCTCTTCCAGCTCTAAAATAAGATTTTTATGCTCAGTGAGGGGATCAGTGAGTGTGTGTCTAGCAGGAGGTTCCCCTCCAACACTCCGCGCTCTAATTATAACAGCTACTCACCAAGGAGAGGATGGCGGGTTGGACATGAAGCTGTGAGTGTTGGTGGAGATCCACTGAAGAATAATGAAGGTGGGGGAGGAGGGAGACAATGAGGAGGAACAGAGACTCATCCACTGACCAACAATCTATGAAGTCTTCATGCTTAAACCTGCATCCAATCAGCTGTGACAGAAACGATCCCTTTCAAACAGTTTGAAGTTTTCCTTCCCAGATGTTCGGTAGTATCTCCCCAGCTTAGATCCCCTCACGCCTTTAAATTTCATTCAGATCTGGTCTTTGATTCCATTTTTTCCGCTCGGTGGAGGATTTGCTGCAGCTCTGAGGATCATTATCCTGTTGAAAGGTCCACTTCCAGTGTCTGCAGGCCTCTTTGATATAAATTCAGAGTGAGTTACAGACTGAAAGCTGCTCAGTCCCTCGGCTACAGCTTGTTAAAGAGGAACCGGATCCTTGAAGCTCATTTTAATCTAATGGGTGGTTTTGGATGTGAAGTTGCTGCTGAGCTGTGGTTCAGCAGGAGGAGGAGAGGATCCAGGCTCCAGGAGAGAGGATCCAGGCTGGAGGATGAAGAAGAAGAAAAAGCTCAATTCAATTCTAGAAAGTATGAAGGCTGATTTTGAATAAGCCCTGTTTGACTGGATGAACAGAAACAACAAAGTTCTACCAGGGCTGGAATAAATAGACCTTGCAGATCAGGGTGAGACTTCAGCAGAAACATGGATCACAGCGTCCTCTGCTGGAGAGGAAGGAGCTGACATGAGTTTTTTTACAGTGTCTTGTCTGGCGATGTGTCAATAAGAATAATTGTCTTGATGCCAAATAGAGCCCAACAGATTTTGCTTTCACAGTGTAGCAGTAGGGCTATCGCCATAGTGTTCTGCTTGTTTTATGCATACAAACTGGTTTATTATAATTATACAGGGAGCTTTAAAGATTATATGGACACCACAATGTAAGCAGAACAGGAAGAAAAAACAGAAAAAAGGAGAAAAGATGAAAGAAACAGGAGATAAAAGGGAGACAATGATAAAAAACAACTTCAGTCTGCTTCACCACCTGTAAAGAGATGCAAAAAGAACAGAACAACCAACTTATATGGTACGAGACATACAACAAAGTA
>JAUZNJ010040504.1:0-10349 GCA_034780135.1 Jordanella pulchra | reverse complement strand
CGTCATTTCCATTAAATCAGTGTAAAAAGGTCTTAAAACAATATTATCGTTTATCGCAATAACTTTTTGAGACAATTGATCGTTCAGCAAAATTTGCTATCGTGACAGGCCTAACTTGCCTGATAAGTAAGTAAGTAAAAGTAGCACTACTTCTTTACATTTTTACTCAAAAGTAAAAAGTAGCCTTTAAAGAACTTACTTAAGTAGGAGTAAAAAGGTATTTGGTAAAAAGGCTACTCACGTACTGAGTAACTGATCTACTACCCATGATAATAAAAACTGATTTATTATTCTTTTGAGTAAATTAAACTTACAAAATCAAAAGTTGGAGTATGTAGAATAGGTTAAATCACAGTCCATTGTTTACTGTATTATGACTCTACTTCCAAATGACACAGCAGACTCAACAGATGGAAAATATCATTTAACTAGAAAGCCTTGAGTACAAAAAAGAAGAATGTGTGTCTCTGAATGGTGCATATTTGTTTAAAAAAAAGCTTGTTTTCATTAAGTGATGTTACTCACAGTGGATGGAGTAGCCAGAAGTTTTCCTCAAGTAAGAGTAGTGATACTTTTTCATATGTTTACTCAAGTAAAAATCAAAATTACAATGCTGTAAAACTACTTCTGAAAGTAATTTTTTTCCCAAAACATTTACTCAAGTAAATGTAACTGTGTAAATGTAACTAGTTACTACCAACTTCTATTGGTGGTGTCCCTTTAACAATTGTATTTAAACTCTAGCTTACAGTATTTGACAAATATGTTTCCTTTGGACTTAATGCCTGTTCTGCCCGTGCCCTGTTTTTTGTCCTGTGAATATATATGTGAACATATATCTTATTGTTTTTCTGTAAGTGTCCACCTTCACTAAATATGTGCTGATGACTGAGATGTAAGATTGCTTTTATAAGCCTTTCTTACATAACCTTGTGCAGATGACACAGATTCAGTTCAATATCAGCACAACGTTTACTAAATTAATGTTTGGATTTAATCAGTCTGGAACCAGTGATCCTAAAGCCACGGTTCTGTCTTGCTGCAAGTTGCATTTTGTCTTATTTTACTGATAAGGTTTGGTTTACAAGCAAAATATGGTTCACTTAAAAACAAAAACTTTAATCATATCTACTTGGGTCTAAATTTGATTGTATAAAAACAGATGTTTGTTAGTAGCCAGCTCATTTGTTTTAGTTTTGCAAGATAAAACAGAACACTGTATTTTTCATTTTTGGTGGAAGCATTATTATATCTTTAGGTTTTTAAGTTCTGTGAGTAACTCTGTTTACTATTGTGTATTTTGTATATTATGTTAACTGATTACTTTGTTTTTTTGTTGTAATTATTATTTCTTAGGCTTTTTTGTTTGCTTGATTTAGTCTATTCTTAACTTTGACTTAATACCATTCTTTTGCGCTGCCTACCATTATGCTTCCCTTATTCAATTGTTTTCCTTTGATTGTTGTATCTTTTGTCTCTCTCTTCCACTCAGGATGTTTTTATCAATAAAACCCGTAAGGTATCTCTAGCAGCGAAGCTCTGTACTTTAGCACACATTGGCCACGAGCAAATAGTAGAAGCAGTTAGAAAATAAAAATGGTGCACTCCTGAATGAAATTCTCTAAAATCATTTAATTTTGTACTTAGCTGTTTGGTGCAACTTTTATTTTAAATACAGTGGAAGCTATGGGCCAGCATTTAAGCAGTATAACAGTATGTATGTGGTTTTGTCAATTAGCTTTAATGCATCACAGCGCCTACACTAATCAAATCTAGTTAAGTAAAGCACTTTGAATGTAAACTAAGGGTATGGGATAAAAGTCTTGTTGGGATTAGATGCAGACAATGTCTTCCTTTTCTTATTGCTAATCTCCATTTGGAACACAATCAGTAGATTCAATTTTGAACATAGAATTTTGTTGTTTTCCAATATGTCAAGGTTTAACAACTTGCAAAGAACAATTCAGTTGCAATAATATTCTCTTTCACTCATATTTTACTGTATTTGACAGTGTCAGCAGTTTTTTGGTACAGTAAACTGCCATCAAAATCCCACATTTTTACCCGTTCTTTATACTAATATGAAGGTTTGCTTAGAGCCTCAATCCTCTTGTTAAGCTTCTAAATTAAATGAGTCTTGTGAAAACCATCTGCTACGGCTTCAATTGCATTTCTTTCCAGAATGAAAACAAAACTGAGTGGAATTTTGCATGATTAGTCTGAAACGTATAAGCACCAAGCTAAGAGGCTATAATTAGAAACTATGAACTTAGATGTCCTCATCATGTGTCAATTACCGTGAGAAATTGCTAAAGACACCCATTTTTTTTTCTTTTTGTGAAAGAAAAAAAATCCCATTTTCTTTTTGATTTGTTGTGATCTAGTGACTCAGCACTAGCAGCAGCAGTGATAGAAAAAATGATTATGGTCTATAATCGGGAGCTTTCCTGGTGTAATGGAGTGACCACGAAGCACGATAATGCCCTGAAGTCTATCCAGAGCCTTAGGGGAAATATCCTGCCAGACAAACAAGCCGACGGAGCTGGCAGGCAGCCCGCCAATGACCATCTAACATTGCCAGCTGTGTACATAACCCTTCTGGTCTGGTCCTCACATAAATGCACCATTGATTGCCATTTGATAAGCCTTTAATCCATGCAAATGGATACTAGAATGAGGACCATTGAGAAAAAAAGAGAGAAGATGTAAAAATATACAAAAAAAGGGGAAAACAACAAATTTGAAATAATCCTTTCATATGCAAGAGGACAATTTTGGGCTTTAAGGAGCTCCCTTTGGGAACGAGTCCAGTTGATAAAGCAACCATGCCTGATTTTAATACAAAGTTAAATACATAAAAAGTGGTTTTAAAAATAAAGACTACACTTAAAAGTCAACTCACCTCATCTGATCCTGAGCCAAAGATCAGAAGGTCAAAGGGGATCGCCGCCACCATATCTATTAGGAACCATCCTTTGAAGTAATGAATAGCTATCTTAGTTGGATGGCTAACCACTTCCTCATTGTGATTAACATAGGTTGTCCTGAAGTTTATGAGGATGTCAATAATAAACATGATGTCCACCATCAAATCTACTACATTGAGAGGGCTGCAGGAGTAGCCACATTCACGCCTCCTCTGCTCCTCTTGGTCATTGAGTAGGAAAGCAGCAGAGTAAGGAGTGAGAATTGCTGTATAGATGACCAACAGCAGAATCAACCAATCCCACACTGCTTTGAAGGGGCTGTAGTGGAGGATGGTGAACTTATCAATGCGAGGCGCCTGGAGTTTGTACTCTGGAAGTACATCAGCTCCTAGTGACAGGACCTGAGGAGTGGACAGATAAGCAGTTTATCACAAATTTATCTGGATATTTATTTACATTTTACACAATTAGCCCACTTTTACTTCTGACAGTTTAATAAGAATGTCTTATCCAAAATTTACAAAGTTATTTAAACAGCTCAAAAGCTTATAATTTAAAGATAAATCAATAATTCACAGTTACAGATGATAAAGTGATGAAAAGTCATTATCATGCAATTTCTTGATTTTTGAAATGAAGGAATTCTGCCTTGTTAAGGACTATTTATTGGTTCTCATTGTCTTTCCCTTTTTTTAAGCTTAGCTGTAAATGTTAGGCAAAGATAGGATTCTCTTAAAGCAGAAAATAGGGTGTCAGTCAGTAATGAGGAGGGCCATGGATCTCTTTCTTGGTTCTGTTCTTTTCAGCACATCCCGTCTCAAACCCATGAATTATAAATTTGGCCTAGCAAGCAGTCAGGGACTACATGCAGCGTTTATATGTCAGCAGCATTTCATAACCTCAAATCAAAGAGTGGAAAGAGGAAAAGCATTTAATTAATGATGTTACTGCATCATCTAAATGAAACATGCTGTTTGTTGAAATACATTTATATAACAGATTTCTCTGTATTTATATGTTGTTTTATTTGCAATTTGCTAATAAAGCTGTACAATATTTTAAAAATTGCACAATGCAATCGCAAAAGACTGCTTACAGGCAATTTCATAGAGACATTACTTTTTAAAAACAATACACACAAATTTGACATAGTCCTAATAGTGAGGCAGTAAGCCAATCTGAGGATGGAGTTTTGTGGTGAGAAAATTATAAATATCTTTTCTAATTGAACTTTTTTCAGTAATTTGTCAGTCCACTACAATTTAAACATTTAAATACCCCTCTACAAATCGGAAATCCATGCATATCTATTTTACGGATATTTAGAAGCACAATTTGTAATTTCACAGCTATACAAAATGCAGAGCAGCTGGGGAAAGAACCAAATTAGGAAATAAGAAAATGTGAGTAATAAACAGAAAAAGTGCCAAGACGAAAGAAACAAGAACCATTTGACCAAAAGAAAACTTTACCTGAGATGAAAGAAAAATAAATCCAAATTATGAATGTATTGAAACTTAAATATTGGTCCGATATCAATATTTGATATCAACATTACTGTTTTGACAAATAAACAATATTTACTAATATTATATATATATTATTTCCCTACCCTTTGGTCACTGTTTTAAAAAAAGCCACAGTGCTGACATTGCTTTGCTGTCTCAGCTAAATATCCCAAATACTATTATTGCTGTCAAAAGCACAAACAGCCCGTAAAATGAATAAACATTGGTTGTTTATATAGGCCCGGTATCTTGTTGATATATTCAAAAGTAGCTAACAATGGCCGACACCAATGCTAACTCTGACATAATGTGCATCTTTAATCCGAATGCACAAAGAACAGAACACAGAAAAAGACTAATAAACCAAATACAAATAAGAGATTTAATTAGGCAGACCTTCCAATCAATAATGCGCCCAGTCCAATTAAACTGAATATGGCAAGGCCCAAAAACCCTAATAAACAGAATAACTTCTGAAAATAAAACAAAAGAAAAACAAAACCCAAACACCATAAAGTCTTGTCAAGTACTATACAGTCTCTTATTTCTTTTATATTATTTGTCAGTTTACTTTTGTGAGAATTCTACTCCTTCCTTCTAAGTATCATATTTTATTTTTTCAAAGAGATTCTTTAAACTTATCAAAGTTTCCCCTTATTAGAAAAAAATAGATTTTTTCATTTTCTAGTTAATTCTGAATTTCCTGTTTGTAAATGTGAATCTTATGTCAAACAGATTGTGCTAAATATCAGAGTGGATACATTTAAATGGAATAAATCATCAGTTTACAAGAAAGAATAAATTAAATGAAATGCATTAAGTGAGATTTCAGCTCTTAGAGGCTGAAGTAGCATCACCAGCTTCAAAGCCAGTTTGTTGATATCTAAAAGCATTTATGTCCTAAGATAGAATTAAATTATGGTAAGCAAAACCACTTGGACAATGTTCCAACACACAACACAATTTATTAATGAAAATAATACATTTATTTATATCTATTATTAAAAAAAATTAATAAACTATAGGTTTAAAAAAATAATACAACATGCTTTAGCTGCTTATAGTTTATGGTCGATGCCTCTCTTGGTCATGTTAAAAGATTTTGTTTATTAAAACCTTATGCTAGCAATGTCATTAATTTTAAATACTTTCAATTTATTAAATTGTATTTTAGTCTCACAGTGTACGCAGAATGAAATAATCACAGGTTAATACTTTAGAACCTGTGTCTTCACCTTTAAGCCTCGCATAGACCTCTAACATTTATATGTACACCAGCCTCTACACATGAATCAAAATAATTGCATTTTTACAGGTATGAGGTAACAAAATGCAGATCAGTCAAAAACAAGATCCAAGAACTCCTAAAGCAGCGTTGCAGGGTAAAAAGGATAAATGAATAAATGTTCTTTTTGCAGCCCTTGTGGTGAGAACAGATTTATCTGTTCTGCAGAATAAGTATTGACTTTTAGAACAATGGGTTGGAACTCTGCCTCTTCATCTTTGCTCTTCGACAGTATGAAGAAATATTACTGTTGTGTTGCAAAAACATTTGGTCAAAGTTTGCCGTGGTTAAACTATTTCCCAGTATATATGAAAATACATATAAGTTATATTATTATATGCAATATGCACATATGCACATACATATCAGTTTTAATATTATTACCAAAAATATATATATTTTTTGTTTTGTTTCTTTAATTTAAGTAATTTTGTTTTATTCCAAGTGTCTTAGAAATACATCCTAGTTAGCACTACTTTTCTTTTAGAACCATAACTGCTATTGAACATCTGAGATAAGTATTGTATTGGTATGATGTCTGATTTTAAACTCATTTAATCAACTTTACTTTTGCATTTTTCAGTTGCTTTTCTCCATCAAAGCATTGATGGGCATAATTAAAACAACTGGTGGGATCAAACGATCTTACTTTAAAAACATTTATATTTGAAATTTGATAACTTCGTATCTCAGTCATTAAAAAAATCTGTTTCTAAAAATCTGTATTTTTTCACAACAAACATGTATTGGTTGATTTTATAGAAAGGTAAAGACTCCCTCTCACAAACATACATTTATAAATTTATGATTGAGATACTAGAAAAATAACTTGGTAAATCGTCAGCTTCAACCACAACAATGGCAACAGTCTGTTTGTTTTGATGAAAGGTAGAAGCCTATTTCAGTATCACACCAAAACAGATCAAAAGCTTGCTATTAATATTGCCAATTTACTTTCTGTAGCAAGCATACAATACAGAGTGTCATTCATAAAAAAGAAAATCTTTGAACTCACCTGTGTAACTTTTTCTGTAACATTGTGAGTTCTGTCTTTCACTTTCGGTGCTATGATGGCTTTCTCAGAGGTTGGGGGAGAATGAGCCTTCTTATCGGTGCCTTCTGTAAAGTTCAGTGCAATCAGGGGGATCTTGTGGATGGTGCTGTATTTGTTGATGTTTGAATCAGATGTAGAGCCAAGTAGACTAGACTTCACATGGTTGAAAGGGCCTGGTGATTCAGCAGAAAATATATTTATATAAGTGTAGATGCAATACCTAATACAATAAAAGTTATTTTTTATTATGTCACTTTATTTATTAGATCATAAAAATAATATACCTTAAAAAAATCTGTCAATAAAAAGAACACATTAACAAACTTAAATTGTATAAATAGCAGAGCATAGGAAATCTTTTTCTTTATTACCATTATAAAAGCAAAATGATCCCCGTTTGCTAATTTGGATTAAATAAAAATAAACGAACATTCAATGACAATTTTTTAATATCTTTTCTGTAAAAAGATAACCTAACAAAGACATAGGTTTACTGACTGAGCAAACTAATAGCAAATCGTTGCAAAAATATGTCTTTTCTTTCGTTATTTATTTTCCTTAACTGATGCCACTTTCATTTCATTCCTTAATTCTCCAGTTTGTTAAGAAAAGCAAGAAAAGAGAATACAAGAATACAATATTAACATTTGCACAATATTTTGCAGCAGTGTTTGGCAGTTTCTCAATTTTCTTTTTTATCATTTTTGACGCCACTTGCAGATACAGTTTAACATAAGGAATAAATTATGTTTAAAAAAATGTGGTTGTAGCTGATTACTGGCATGAACAACTTAAAAGAAATGAGAAAAATTGATGACATGAGCACAGTTTCTCTGGAGTCCAGCAAAAAACATCAAGGCATTTTAATGAATCCAGAATCTTCTTTGTATTCTCTGGAATATGTCTATAATAATAATTATCTCAGCGAAGGCATTGAAAATGTAAAGGTCCTGATTTGTACGTTATGTATTTTATCATCAGTAAGGTAATATGTTTCTCGTCCTTGACTATGATTTACTTTTAAGAAAACTCATTTCAGAAAGAAATGAGACCTAATTCCATTGCATAAAACTATGACTACTTTAATCCTATTCAAATGTATTATAACATTTTCTTTCATTAAAAAAGAACTACTGCTTATATTGTGATATTTTAAGTAAAACAAAATCTGCAAAGTGTTCTGTTGGTAACCTAAGAAAAGAAACTTTTAAAGAATTAGTAAATGCACATTGCAAGGAACCTGTGACACTTAATAATTAGGCAAAATATATCAGTCAGTCAACTGATATATATTTCTGATCTACTGATCTAACATATCAGTTATCAGTCTTCTATAAATCCGTTGTGGAGAGTGTGATCCCTTCTACCATCATATTTGGGTAGTAGGTTGATGAAGTGTTGAATTACAAGCTAAACAAGTTAATACATGAAGCTGACTCTGTCCTTAAGAAATCTTTGGAAATCGTTTGCAAGATGAAATTTTACATAAAATATAGGATGAGAGTATTTTAAAAAATCTGACTAAAACATCTTACGTCAAATGCTTCTTTAGATCTGCTATAAAACAGATCACTAGGGGAGAGCGTTCTACTCTGTCTTTTAATTGAAATGAAGAAACAGTTAAATTTACCCTTTTTCTTATCATCAAAACTTACAAAACATTGCTAAGTCCTTTTTTTTGAGGAAATATGTTTCATCAGTTGTTCATTTCTATTGTGATGACTGGTGCTGCAAATGAAAGACTCAAATCAAGCAAAGTTTAAGTAATAATATACAGTAGCTCAGACTTGCTGAGATCATTCAAAATTACACGAAGGTCACAGAATGATTTCACTCTCAGTCATTTCACTATGAGTTTACTCAGTGAGTCTATCATTTTACAGCCAACTATTTCTAATTGGCTGACTAATTATTATTCTCAATAAAATAAAATAAAAAATGACATTTCGACAGCATATGTGGATCTTTGCATAGCAAATTTTAGGTTTCATGTTTCATCTTGATCTTAAAAAAAGAAATGGACCGTAATGTATGCACGTATTTACAGAACTTAATATCCTTGCCTTAGCTGAGATCTTTCCTCATTATTTCGTAAACAGGGCAACAATTCTATCAGAAGACATTCTCAAAATGTCACCCAGTAAGACTTTCATCTGTAGATATATCTCTTAATTCTATGTTGAATGACAATTATACTACTTCCAGGCACTAAGTTTTTCTTTCTAGTTGAATCAGTTGGTAACTATTCTGCACAAAATCTACAGGGAAGTTTATTTCTGTTGAGGTATTTAGAGTGTCTCTAACATATATTTGAGATCCCTTATAGTTTGGGTCACTTACATAGTTTTGATATAAATCATAACTGTATAGATACTGTACCTTCATTTGTATTCCGGTCCCTGAATGCACTTTTTGAATTGGAGCTATAGCCCTCAATTTCATGGATAGATGAGGCTCTCCTCATGCTGCTGGTGCTTCCTCTGGGGAAAGTGTTTGACAGGGAGGTAGAGGACTGATGAGGCTCTGTCTGGTACAGCTTGTCCCAGGGGACTTTGAGGGATGAATGATCAAGTGGTTCAGGGCCGATGCTAGGCTGGGAAGAGTGGTGGCTGGAGCTTATGAGGGCATGTGTGTCATTGGCGTCAGAAGGACTGCAAATGCTCTTTGTGGGCGAGGGAAAGTTCTGCAAGGCCACCGAGTCCTCATCTTTGGGAGAATCCACCATCACAGCATCTGGGTCCTCTTGCGGAAGAGACTGCTTGTTGGTGTTCATCAGGCTCAAAGCGACCTGACGGAAGCGAAAGAACCGGCTCCTCCCTACAGAAAAATCCAGATAATTAATTTTTTATCCACAGAGCTGACATTTAAACTGCTTTTTTGGACAAAAGCAAATAGCAAATTCTTATTACATAGAGCTAAACTTATATCACTACTTTTAACAGTAACTGTAGCTGTGAGATGATTGCAAAGGCAGGGATTTGCAATGTTTGCATACCAAACCCAACAACCAGGCACCAGTTCAGTTTGTGTAATGCAAGGATTGTTTGTTTTCACATGTACATTTAAAGAAAAAGGAAAGTGCCATGGTGTATCAATAAGGAGCCCATTTAAAATGAGGATTGTGTATTTATGACATTAACTTGAAATGCACTCGATACAACCAGACAAAGATATTGAAAATATCTATTTAAAACAGCTTTAAAAAGCTTCAAAGTTATTGTTTTGCTGTTATGAGCATAAACATGTAAATAGCCTGTCATAAGGATTAGAAATGGCCATACAGACTCACAAGCCTCATTATTTAGGATGTCTGAGTATATATATTAATTGCTAACAAATATTAAATCAGCTAAACTGAAACTGAAACAAGATGGAAAAGAAAGAGGACTTGGAGCCACACAGAGTGGTTGGACTATTTCTAAAAGTAATGACTCATCAAGAGGAGTCAAAGAAGCCATTTTCGTTAACTTGGAAAAGCCATCCCTTAACAGAGGAGGGGGCCTCAAACATAATTTATCCCCCACATACAAAGCACTTTTAGGAACCTTACCCAAAAGATTCACCTCACACCTACC
>JAUZNJ010040503.1:0-10350 GCA_034780135.1 Jordanella pulchra | reverse complement strand
TATATATAAACATTTTACCTCTTCCTCATGTTTGTCTCTGGTGATCCTTCAGATTAAAAACTTTTGTTTTTATGTAGACACTCTTCCTTTCAAGGTAAATTGTTTTTGACAGAATAGAAGAATTATGTGTGTAGAATTTGCTGGCAAGTATCAGTAGTGTATTTTTAAATATTTCTGAAGTACTTCTGTGTCAGTCTTACCCTGTTTTAGAGAAAAACAAAGACTTTATTATAGAATATTCTGTGGTATGTTATTCAAAATATGTTTGTAAGTATCTAAAATGGCATTTTGGATACTTTTTATTAAGATTCAGACATCTGGAGTTCCAATCTAACTAGTCATACAATCAGTAGTTGATATCTGTGATGAAATTTTTTACTGTTAGAAATATATTTTGATGTCCATAATTGGATATCTGGGTATCTAGAATGTTTTATTCATTTTTAATACCTGAAATAGTCATTATGACTAATAGTAACTGGATTATGGAGATCTTAATTTGAGTTAATTTTTTTTTATATCAGAAATGGTTTTTGACATCCAGAGTCTTTATATTAGATTCTTTACCCCGTCCTAAAATTTAAACAGCTTTCTCTGTATAGATAACTTTTATGTTGAAAAAAAATATTTCGTAAAAATTTCTTCTGCATTGATTCGTTCTTTTGTATTCATGACATTTATTTGTAATCTTTATGCATTCAAATCTTTAAAATACCAGAACGTGTTCTTCCATAAAGTCTGTCTGTCTACATCATTTCTTAACATTAAACCAGATGTTGGTATCCAACCATTACTCAGTACTCAAGTAGCCTTTTTACCAAATACAGTTTTGCTTTAACTTGATTAATTTCTTTGATAAGTACTTTTTACCTTTACTTGGGTAAAAATATGTTGTAGTGGTGCCACCCTTAGTTGAGTACAAATTTTGGGTACTCTATCCACCTCTGCTGAAATGTTCATTTTGACTACAAAGAAATGCTTTTGAGATCTATGAAATAAATATTCAGTCATGCTAATAAATGTCAATGCGGTCTGCCATACTCTTACAGATGCAACATCACGAGACGGTGACCTGATTGGACAAATTAGAAAATAGTTCCATAAAATTAGTAGAAGCGAAGGAATTACGCCATACCGGATGTCTTCATACAAATTAAAATCCGATTAGGTCCCAGAAACAACAGAAAAAAATGTTCTAAAACTAATACATACGATTTTAATTGTAAAAGCAACTATTAGTATTCTAAAATTAAATCTCCAAACTTTGCTTGCTTTGCTCTGTACCGAGCATCTTTAAACATAAACCTTTAATCTGAAGGCGTGTGGAGGAAGAGACGCCCATTTGTTGATGGGGGTGTGATGGTTTCAACTGTTGCTCAGCCCCGAGGCTCGATTATTTCACAATTCCTAGAGGTTCTCCAGCCTAGGAGGCGAAATGTTGTTTAGTCCAAACGATTTATCAGAGTGTCTTCGGGAATGGGACGACTTGGAGAAAGATTACCAACAAATCCAGGTTAGTTTAGTTGCAGCGCCCTGCTAAGGTAAACAATTAACACCTACCGCCTGGTTAAGCTAACAGTGTGAGGTGGGAGACAGGCTGGTGGGATCCACCCTCAGCAGCTCGAGATAAAATAAAAAAACAAAACAAAAACAAACGGTAGTTATTGAATATATTTTTTAAATATATAATTTTTATACGAGAAACATTAGAATAAATATCATGTACCAACAGTTTATTTCAGTGATTTAAACTGACGGCATTTATTTTTTGTAAAGAATTTCCTCCCGACAAAATTGCAGTTTTGCTATTTGTCAGATCTATTAACTGTTTTGATGTAATGTAATAGTTAATTTAATTATTAATTTCACTTCATTTGAATGACATTGCTTTACAGTTAATGGAAACTGAAATATCGGCTCATCAAAACATTTAATATTGTTAGTTTAATAAAACAATATTTTCATACAGAAATGTCCACAGGGTTCTGCTATCCAGGCAATCATTAGGGAGATCACTTACTTGACAGCTGTCCATCAGGCTGTAATGGACAACCTCCACCTCAGTGGAAAGTTAATTGGAAGGTAAAACACTTTTTAGGAAAACAAGGAAACTGTTGCATAAAAAAATCAAGCAAATTCAATTCCGTAATTTGGGGAAGATTACAAAAGCATGAATTACAGCTTGGATCTTAGCGATAGGAGCTTCCACACACCTATATATCCAGAACATGGACTACAAGTGTCTAAACCTTCTTCCTAAGTTTCTTGCCTTGGCTAAAGAGAGAAATAACTGGGCTATTAATCCATGACCCAAAGTTTTCTTTTCATATTAAAGGAGATTTTACATTTAATTTTCAGCTTATGTCTGCAGTTTGCATCACACAATTGCGTAGGTAATTCATGTTTCAGTCATGTTTTCTACCAGTGCTGAAAGACTTTTTTTTTTTTTTTTTTTTTTTTTACCGACATTGCGATTTTATTTTGGATTTTCCTTGGCACTGACCAAAAGCTTGTAGAGGTTTTATTTTAGGGTCTAAGTTTTTTCATGAAATTGAATTGCTTGTCCAGAGTCCATTGCTGCAGGACTTTACTGTAACCTTTGTGTGAAGACGTGCTTAGGTCCCCTTGCATTCAAGCCTCATCACTGAAAAGTTTAGTGGAAGGAAAAAAGGTGGTGGGATAAGATGAGGATTGTCAAGCAATCAAAGCATTTCTTCGTATATGATGACTACAGCCACTGTTGCTAGCATAGTAATAACAAAAATAGCGTTTTATTCAGAATTTAGCAAGATATTCTGTTGCTCAGTGGGCAAAGTTCAAATAAAAGTAGAGTTTGCATTTGATTTGGAAATGAGTGAGGAGAGACTCAGAATCAACATTGCTTAAAGTCAAGCCAAGTTTTTGCAGTCAGTAAAGCTTTGGAGGTGGATGTCATCTGATGGCTCTGGGTTTTTTTAAGTCTCATCATCTACCAAGACAGTTTAGAGTTCTTCCCGCTCCCTTATGCTGACAAGCTTTATGAAGAGGATGATTTCATTCCCCCTTCAGACTTTTTATGAACCAACACTGCCAAAGCTACCAAATGTTGGGTCAGTGACCATGGAGTTACTCTGCTGGATAGCTCAGCAAACTGAGCCAAACTCCACAGAGAATCTGTTAAGATTACAAGTAAAGCCTTGAAATAGTTAATTATATGTGTGATAAATCAAAATAATATATATATATATCTATACATGTATACAGGTTTTACTTTCTGTAATGAGAAATAAAATATATAAAGTCTTCTACGATTATTTAAGACGTACCTGCATTTAATACTTTGTTTTTGTGTCCATTCTGCTGTTCAGATTTCCTCCGATTTTGAAGTCCTCTTGTATGTTTTTTGTTTAACTGAATCCCTGTCTAATCCTTGTTTTATCTGCAGGACACTCATCGTCTATATAAACAGAAGCTTGAAGAAGTGAGCAAACTGCAAAACAGCTGCTCCAGTGCTATAGCACGGCAGAGGAAGAAACTGAAGGAGCTCACTTTGTCACTAAAGGGGTCGGTGTTGACAGGAAACAGCAGCTCCTGTTGCTTATGGTTTGTTTTTCTGTTCTTTTTTTTTTTTTCATCTGTCAACTATTTTCCTAATCAGATGCAAAAAGAACCCTCCGATGTCCCCCCTGAGCCCGAAAGAAATGGAGTCGATTGCTGAAATGGAAGAATCCATCAAGGACAAAACGAACGTTTTCTTTGACATGGAAGCATTTCTGCCAAAGAAAAACGGGTACGAAGGTGTTTAATTTAGTTCACCTTTCAAACGATGGGGATCTCTTGTGTTTGACCGATTCGTGCTTCCTCCTGTCAAGGTTGTACCTCACACTCGTTTTGGGCAATGTCAATGTCACCCTGCTGAACAAGCAGGCCAAGTAAGTCACCTTTTCTTTGCCACAGAGCTGAAGCTTCAGAGCCATTTTCTCCAACCTTCTCCTTCTGTTTCTCCTCAATCAGGTTTGCATATAAAGATGAATATGAGAAGTTTAAACTGGTCCTGACTGTCATCCTCTTCATGTTTTCCTTCACGTGTCGCTTTTTGTTCAGCTACAGGTAATCATTTCTCCACACCTGGTTGACGTTGGTTGAAGTTAATCAGAAGGTTTGCCTCAGTCTGTGTTTGATTATGGTGATAGTGGATCATGTCCTTCCACCATTTTTGCTCTCATCCCAGAGTCCTGGACGCTCTGTTCAACTTCCTGCTGGTGTGGTATTACTGCACGCTCACCATCCGGGAGAGTATCCTCATCAGCAATGGCTCCAGGTCTGTAACCAGTTTGTTGAAAGCCAATCCTCATCAGACTTCTTTAATTAAGAAAAATATATGGAGCCCAACATCCTTTGATGTCAGTTTCCTGTTTCAGGATCAAAGGTTGGTGGGTTTTCCATCACTATGTGTCAACCTTCTTATCTGGAGTCATGCTCACTTGGTAAGACCTCGTTTGTAATGTAATAAACCAAACACACTGACCTGTACTGGTCTCACAGGATGTCATCTTTGTTCGCAGGCCTGATGGCGCCCTCTACCAGATGTTTAGGAGCCAGTTTCTTTCATACAATCTCTATCAAAGTAAGAAATCCCTTCCATGCCAGTTCCACTATACTTTAAGGGTTAAAAAGGGATCATTTTCTACTTGTAGGCTGGTTATTTACATGTTTTAGCTGCAGGCACCTTTTAAACATCAGCTTCTTTCTTCACTCACTTCAAAATACATAACAGAATAATATGAATTAGACATCATAACCACATACTAAGATGGATATTTATCTTTTGTTATGTTATATATGTTTAAATTGGTAGAAGCAGCAATTAGCTCCTTTGCTTCACGTATGTGGAACAAACTCCCAGAAGACTAAAAGTGCTGAAAGTCTTAGATAAGCCTTTGACTGTTTATGTTAAACTGTTAACTGAGGTATTATTAGCTTATGTTTATGGTCCAGCTGTTTTTATTCGCTTTACTACCTGCTTTTATCATGTTTTCATCCCTACTTGCTTTTATTTTCCTTCTATTTTATTTTTTAATTCATGAGAAACACTAAATTTTCTATGTACTGAATTGTGCTATATAAACAAACTTTTTTTGCCTAGTGAAAAAAAAAAACATTGAAAACTGAAAAACTGACTGAAAACAACTAAAGTTCATATAAGAACCTGTTTTTTCTTTTGCTTTTAGTGTCTTCTTTTTATTCTTTGTAGGTTTTGTGCAGTTTTTGCAGTATTACTATCAGAGCGGCTGTCTGTACAGACTCAGAGCGCTGGGAGAAAGACATACTATGGACCTAACAGTCGGTGAGTGCAGATCTGCACTTTAAATAGATAACAACTGACACTCAGAAAAGGAGTTTAGTTAGTTATATGGTTATAAAATGAAAGAAATCACATTAAATCAAAATCAGAATTGACTGATGTTAGTCAGTTTTTTTTAACATAGCAGAATTATTTTGTTAAGTAAACCTGGGCCAGTTTTACCACAACCAGTGTTCCTTTCCTGTTGCCATCTGTGTCCAGAAGGCGAATGTTGGTCATGTGTTATTTGTTTGTAGCTATTTTAACATGATGTCTAAAGGGTAAGGAAATGTATATGTGCCATCATGGTTGTTATCAGCTGTAAGCGCAGTTTTATATTTAATATCGATAGCTGCACATGAGCTCAAAGATCAGGGAAAACGGGGAATACTGACTGAAACAGAGTTGAAAATTGTGCAACACAAGTTTAAAGCATGATGTGCTCTGTTTTGTTGTAAGAACAGTCTTCATATCTTGGCAAACTTTGGTTGTGAAATGTTTTAACCCAAATTTCACAACAGCAGGAAACGTATTTACTGTCATCTCAGTGAATATCTTCTCTCTTCTGATTAGAGGGTTTCCAGTCCTGGATGTGGAGAGGCCTGACCTTCCTCCTTCCCTTCTTGTTCTTTGGTCATGTATGTTGCCCCTGTTTTTAATTTTTTGTTGTTTATTTTAATTTTTTATCCAGTATCTGTAGATGTAAGTTCTCTTTTTAAACTTGTTCTTTTTTTAACTTTGTTACAGTTTTGGCAGCTGTACAACAGCATGACGCTGTTCAGGATGTTCCAGCTCCCGGAGTGTAAAGAGTGGCAGGTTAGTTTCCCTAAAAACTTCCATATTTATCTTAGTAATATGGAAAAATTCCAGCAAGACCATTAAACATGGAGAGCAGGAAGATTCAGGTCCTGTAAATATACCCAATAATGCAGCTTTGTGAAAATATTGAAATGCCTCAGAAACTGTTGCATCCTGAGAGGCCGTTGGCAGTCCTGTTTCTATTTTGCCACAATCCGGTTAAAGCAGGTGTTCTCCTCAGATTAGATTGAAAAAATAAAAATTCAACATTACCTTATTGAGATTGATACATGGTGGTGGCAGCATCATGCTGTGGGATACAACATGCAAGTTAATCTAGTATATTTACAAGTATATTTGTGTGTTAGAACATAAAGTACGGACCTCAACCCAAACTCTGTTTAGATCGAGCAGTTAGAGAAATATCCTATAAAAGACCTGCTTCTTCAAACGATTGGCTCAGAAGTGCTCTATACAAATGCTCAGCCCACAAATCACATTATTTCCACAAAAATATATATTTTTTCTTACGCCCTGCTTTGTAGTCTGACTCGCAAAATTCAAATCAAAAACACTCGCATAAAGTTTGCCTTTTTTTATGTGACAAATAGTTTAAAAGTCTTCATTTAACCCTGGTGTGATTTTTCCCACGGTCAAACTGGTGTCTTTCATAGTTTCCTTCTGCATTTCTTTGTTTTGCCCTCTAGGTTTTGATGTGCGGCTGCTCCTACATGGTGCTCTTCATGGGGAACCTGTACACCACACTGAGGGTGGTTTATCAGAAATATGTGAACAATGCAGACAAGTCCAAGTCTGTGTGAGCCCCCTGTAACCAGAGCAGATCACCAAGATGGCCTCTTGTTTACTGGACTGAAACCATTCTGGACCATTTAGTCGCTCTGCTACTTGAATGTGATTTCTGACTTTTGTATATAAAGTTTGTCTAAAATGAATCAAATCAATTTTATCATGATATTAGGTAGTAAAGTAAAAAAGTAAATGCTACTTTGCAGTTTTCTTGTTGTTTCTGTAGTTTGTCCAGTTATTTCAAAGGTTCTGAAAGTTTGAAGGAATATATCGCTGATAAATGCTGTGTTAGTTGAATCCTATTTATTTACAACACAACTCTTTGCTCAGGAGCTGATGGTGTGTGTTGGCTTTATAAGAAAGAGCTCTGCTGAATAAAACTGCTATGAACTTTTTGGTCTATGTTTTAATACAACAGCTGCTTTAATATAAGACATCACATGGCACATCAGTACAACTAAATAAAAAAACATTCATAATATATTTCAAATCCTGCTGATGAAGTAAAAGAAGTTTATGTTCCTCAGTATATATATTTTTTTCTAAATCCCTACTGTTTCCAGTGTATCCAATAAAACTAAAACAATCCTAAACCTGAGATGCATCTCAACAGGGCCCACACTTTCTTGCAGTACAGAAATTGGCCACTAGATGGAAGCAGTGGCTAATAACGTTGAAGCTCAGTTTCTTAGCGTGAAACCGTAAAAAAAATCGTCTTTAAAGAATCTTGTCCTCTATTATTCCCTCACTTTATAGGTTCTCTTTATTAGGTTCATTTTAAAGATAATTCTGACCAACCTCTATCCACCCCACACTCGTGTGCTTTCATCTCTGAGATCAGCGCTTTCCTAAAGTAGAGCGCTACCTTGCTTTATATCTTTGGTGAAATTAGTTTGTGTTTTCAGAATCACACTCCTGTGTTGCTGTTCTTTTTATCTAAAATTATTATTTTGGAAGCAGTCTTCCCTCTTATTTCATACACTTTTGCCATGCAGCTGTGAACAGCCCCCCAGCATGATACTACCACAGCCATGCTTGATAACTGGTCAGTGGACTTCCTCAAACATATGTTTGTTATTGTGGGCAAACATATTGATCTTTGCATCATCCTGCCCTACACTCTTTGACCATAAGACATCTTGCTTCTCTGCGTGGTTGGTTTTAATTTCTTTAATAGCTTAAAGATGTTCATCCTAAAATAGCAGCTTTTTCGTGGTTGAGACCCTCCAAGGCGCTGATGTAAAACTGCTTTCACTGTATCGCGTGATGCTGCTCCAGCCGTTTCCTGTTCATGAATGGATCAGACTCATTGGTTCATGGATTGTTCCTAGTGACTTTCATCTGAGAGGGACAGTTCAAACCAGATGGTTTAAACTTCAGCACATCCAGAAGCTCCATTGAGGCAGTGATTTGAAATACAGATAAAACCTTGGCCTGCGTGGAGGTGCAGTTGTTTGGACTGTTGCCTTTCAGCAAAATGGTTCTGAATTGAAATCCCTGCATGGGGGTTCTCTATGCTAGGTTTTTGCATGTTCTCCACATGCAAACGTTGATTCTATTACTCTCGCTTCCTCCAATAATCAAAAAACATCAGTGTTACACAAAATGTAATCTCTAAAGTAGGTGTGTGTGTATACGGTCACATTGACCTTGTAATGGTGAATGGATGTAAATCAATAGATGCAGGCATGTTCAGAATTTATAAAACATGGTATGATTCAGTCTTTGAAAAGCTTCTGTTATATCAATATTTTGTGAAGTGTGGCTAAAAGCTAAACATTTTATAAAAACTCAACTGCTTTGTGAGTGCTACAAAAACAAGTGGCAACTCCCTATGGCACATTTCAAACTCGATGGTTATTTTGATCTACAGATATCGCAAATCAGGTTTTATTGCAAATATAGTTATTAGACATGATTTGTTATGTTTTATTAAAAGCAGAGAGAAATAAACATATTTTCATTATCAAAAGGCTATTATCTTTATCTACTCAAAAATCACAGAAATGTGACCTGTTGAACTGACTTTAACATAAAGACATTAAAACAAGTGAAACAAGCTCCAGTAATGGGCTCTGACTTGAATATTGGATCATGTTACAAAAAGAAAAGAAAAAAAAGCTACGCTAGAATGTATTTCATGGGGTTTATGATTAAAAGGTAGCAACGCCACAAAGCAGAGCATGAGACAAAAAGAGATACATGCACAAAAGATCTGAGGGAATAATACCTGAAAAATTTAAAATAGGAACCAGCTTCAGTTCCAATTTATTACAGCAGAGCTTCCCCCACCCGAGCAGGAAAGCTTGGATGAGGTAGTGCTGCAGGGCCAGAGTGAGCGGGAGTAGGCGAGGAAGAGGAGTAAAGTGAATTGGCTGGTACCAGCACAGGAGGAGGAGAAGGAGGAGGAAGCCCCCCCTTTCATCTATCTCATTAAAGCCTGAGCAGTGGGGGCCGTCATGAAGGAGCCCAGGGACATGGTAATCGGGGACTGAGCCTGAGCCTCAAATCAGGACGTGGAGAAAGGAGGAGGGAAGGGAGGGAGGGAGCGCAGTTGAAGGAAGTAGACGGGCCTCCATGTCAAACCTTCACCTTAAACTTAACTCGCCTCCCTCAGGGGCCCAGATAAAGACCTCTTATCTGTACACACCTTCCCTCCCAGCCTGAGAAGGACTCTAGCAGCTGCCAGGGAGGCTAAGGGGGCTTCTACGGTTGAGTGAGTGTGGACCATGCTATCAGAGAGAGTAGATATGAAAGAGTAAGGCAGATGTTGAAAGCCTCCATGTGGGACGGCGCGATTACCAGGGAGAAAACGGGGGGGCTAAGTTATGAAAATAAAAAGGTAATCCAGCAACGGACATCGGAAACCTAGATGAATCAGATTCTTATTCATATTTTTTTATTATCTCAGTTTTCTCACATTTAAGATTTCTGATGTACATATTTGTTTTGCCAATCTTCCTCAGATTTTTTCAGCAGTCTGTGTTCAGAAGTTTACCCCCATCTTGCATCATTTCTTTAAAATGACACTTTGTTTTTTGGGGATCAGCTGACCCACTCCTATAGCTCTGTAACTGATGTTTCTCCCATAGTAATAAAAAGATGGTTGTTCTCCTAAATGTTTACACATTTTTACTCGGATAAATGCAGATGTTCTGTTTCTGGCATCAGAGGTTTGTTAGAGAACATTCGAGAACAAACGGCATCATGAAGACCAGGGCCCACAGCAGAAAGTTCAGGAGTGAAGTTTAAAGCAGAGATCCCAACTTTAGACATCTCCTATTTCTCTGTTTGACCCGTCATGAAAACATGAAGAAAAGATGGACCAACTGCAGAGCTACCAAGAAGCTAGGAAAGTTCAGTTTAGGCAACTGGACGTGTAGTTTTCTAGAAGACGTTTCGCCTCTCATCCAAGAGACTTC
>JAUZNJ010040502.1:0-10350 GCA_034780135.1 Jordanella pulchra | reverse complement strand
TATATGTATGTATATATATATATATATATATATATATATATATATATGTGTGTGTGTGTGTGTTTGCACATGTTTTAGCATGTAGAAACCTTTTGAAGATCAGGCTCATAGTGTAATGCATTAAAAAACTATCGATACCTTTTTTAAATTACTGATACCAAAGAAACGAACTTTGATGTTATTTTTGGGGATTGATGCGTTTGACCAACACAGACTATGACATAGTAATAAATAATAAATGTATAGCAATTTGAGGTTTTGACATGAAAAATAAAGAAATCATAAAGGGGTATTGATTGCTTTGTATTTTATAGTATTTTATTATATTTTCGGTCAGGACACTTTGCTATACACTTCCAAATAAAATTAAATTTTATTATATTTAAGTAGATTTAACTCTTAATAGGTTACATTTGATTTTTTTTAATTTTTTTATAGCTTCTTAATAAGCATAAAATGTAATCCTTCCTCCAGGCTTGATTACTTGACACATAAAGGCATATTAAGCCAAGTATGTTTACCTATTAAGAACACTCCATGTTTTAGGTTTTCAAAGGAGTGCCTTTTTTTGCAGTTTGAAATTCTGAATTAAATGCCAAAAAATATGTGCAGGGGTAATCCTAAGAAAGGGGTTTCATTCTGAAACAAATGAAGATGAAGCATGTGGGAAAGAAGAATGAAAGCTATAATGCCTGACAAAACTTGGTGTAATGCTAAGATGAAAAGAAACGGAAAGTCCGTAAAGAAGTCTTAGCTGTGTAAGATTTACTTCACCAAAAAAAAGGCTGTATCTTTGTCAGCCAGCCTCTCTCACCAGATCATGACCGCAGCACTGCCTGTGAGAGTGCAATAGTAACCGTGTTGCCCTTGAGAGCACATCCTCAGACAGTGTCTCCTCATGATGATGAGGCAGACCATATGGATGCTACCCGCTGAATGCAGCCACTGCCTATCCTCATGCCTACCTGGGAGGCTGATAAGGACTCCAGCTGAGAGAGAAAAGAGGCCAACTGGATAGCAAACAGCTGAGCATGAGGATGTATAAAGTGTAAGCGCTTGGTCAAAAAAATCTAAATGTGGAGCCTCAGCTTGTAGCTGGAGACTCAAGTGGTTAAGCAGAACAAAACTGTTTAACATAGTGGTATAAATTTTCATTCTTATTTGGTGTAGGTTTCTACCCTCTGCTGGAAACTACAAGTAAACACTAACAGCAGAGGTTGGTAAATTTCCAACAAAGGATGAAAGGTAGAGGCGAAGGCCTTTTCAACACTAACACAGATATTGTTTTATAAAAGTCTTTTTTTTTTTTTTTTGCATCTTTCAAATGCAAACTAAATTGTAGGTGAGGGAAGAGGCAATTTTCCAAAGTAAATATTTTACAAAGCTTGTGCATCTGAGCCATGTAGATGGAAAACAAAGCTTTTGAAAAATAAAAGCACAGCAGCCAATTTTCTGCACACCCACTACTGCTTTCAGGGTGAGGAACTACAAAAACAACCTCCTGTGGGTGGTACTAGAATGATTTTACTTGAAACTCAAAGACTCCAAATATGCTTTTTGAAAATATTTATCTTGGTTTTACAAACCGCAATTCATAATTTTTTATTCTTTAAAATCACAAATTAGTATCTTGGAAAATGTTAGACACAGCAAAGCATGGGTAATGTTCATCAATACAGCATTGATACCCGGTACCTAAAAAACAATGTTGGTACTCGGTGGTACCTATTTTTGGTACCATAATAATGTAATCTGAACTCTAGACTTAATACCATGGAGACTTCTACTAGCACTGCTTGCTTTATTTATTGTACCAGCAGCCTCTGCCGTCATGTCTAGCATAAAATGACTGCCCACTTCTTCACTCCCTGTGTGTTAAAATGATACCCGTATGGTACGTTTTGATTTGATGTGAATATGTACTCAGTACTACCAACAGGTTTTTTTAGGTACCTATAAAAGTACATTTGGTACCGATCCCTAAGCATAGCATTATTATTTCTTTTTGTTGATGACCTATTTAGTAACCTTAACTTTATACTGCAAGCGATGCCCACTAGATGGAAACAAAATAATTAATTTGGTGGCTCACAAGTAATTTTAATGTCAGAGCGCCACTGGTTCAGAAAATTCTTTATGTACATGATTCATTGTTTATATTATCACCGCCTGCTAGTTTACAAAGTTATCTTGGAGTCGTTTGCTAGGACACGTAAGACATGGCAGTTTTAGAAAAATGCTTTGTGATGATGCTGGTGCCTTGTTCTTGTTTTATCTCAGACCACCTGACCTCACACTACATTTTTTCCATATCACAAGAACTTGTGCTCAAAACACTAGTTTCATACATCTTGCCTCATCATGAAAATCATTCTACATCACACTACTCCTGTGTTCTGTGATGCTGATTATATTCTCATGCTGAACAGTGTGACTGAATATAACCATGACTTTCTCCCTTTCCTGCTTTCCACCACAGGTCGGGAGCTGATATAGACACGGCTATATCCTCTCTCACCACCTTTTCTTCTTACTTTTCTTTTCTGCACAGGAGAATGCCATTTCATACTACGATTCCAAAGCGGATTCAGACTATGTGAGTAAAGTATGGACTGCTCCCCACCCGACCCCATCCCTGCACCGTCTGCCTGCCTTTAACCTCCCCACAAAATCCCACTCAATCCACTTCCCACTCCCTTTTACCCCTTCCTGCAAGCCCTTCTCGCTTCTCCTTTTGGCCTTATTGGTGTTGATGCCCCTCGTCCTTGGGTTGTAGGATCCCACACTGTCTGTGTGCATAAGTGAGTTGGCACTGCTGTATGGTGAGCACGACCAGTTCGACATGCATGAGCCTGTAAGTTCTGATGTCCTTCCCTAGATGTTATTTCCAGTTCCCTTTGTCCCTGGGATGAGAACATTGTTAGCAGTTTACTTGAAGTATCCTAGAAATGCCCGAAACACAAGTAACATAACTATTCTCCACAACCAGGATAGCTTTTCTCTTTCTGATGTCAGTCATGTCATCAAATAAAGGCTTACAAGTCTGCCATCTGAAAAAAAATATTTTGCAAGTCCTGCATAGTCCTGGGTAGGACATTCTTTGAACCCATGCCCACTGATTTATTAAGTTTCAAGGAGGCAAGCAAGAATCCCTTTTAGATCACCGAAGCAGGGAGAAGATGGGAACGAGAGTGAGAAAAGAGAAGCAGAGAAGCAATAAATCATGGTGTGATTTTCTCTTTGTGCACGACAGTGTCGTGATTAATGACACAGCGGTTTAGGGCCTGTCAGCAGATCTAATTGGAGAGCATCGGTCATCATTAACATGGCACACCAAGGCCGAGACTGTGACGCACCTCTGACCCGCTCCGCTACAACTTTACAACCTCCCAAAACCAATGGTTGGGAGTCAGGCAGAGGTCATTCCTCTTTGAATCTCCACCAAAAACCCTCCCAGTCAGTCTCACTTGGTAAAACTCTTCACTTAAGCTCTGATGTTGGAATGAAATCTTGAATTGTAAAGAGGATGGCAGATAAAAATGAATTCAATCAAAGGTAAGTCATTGACAGGCTATTTTCTTCTCTTATGCACTGCACCCAGTTATTTTATATCTTTGGTGTATAAAAGTGAAGCGTAATGGTTCTGAGCATGTTTGATGTTCAGTAGTATGGTGAAGAGATTTTGATTTCCACCTTCAGGTTTCTAAACTATCTTTTAAACTTGATGTATTTGGGTACTGAATAAGTGCAGTGCCTTCCACAATAATTAGCTTTCCTGCTAAAGCTGTGTGCAAAGCCTTACTTTAAGTCTATCAATCCATCCATGGTCATTGTGTGGCCAAGATCAAATCCTTGGAGAAGTAAGTTAAAGGGGGAGACACAGACATCCAAACATCCAAAGTAAGGTACCTTTTTTGCATTCTTAAGAGGTGCTGGAACCATCTGACTAAAAGAAACACCCAGACTCACCATAGGTGACCACAGTCTTACTACGACTGACCAGAGCAGCATTAAGTGTACTTACTGTATGTCAAAGCCTTTTTTCACATCTTTTCCACTGCATCCATTCGTCACTCAACAGGACGCTGAAATACACAATTTCAATTGAGTACTCCAGCTTTTTGGGTTAAGACTTTTTTCTAACTTTCAGTCCAAATAGAGCTAGTTTCCTTCATGTTTTGGTAAATATTAATGAACTATAATTATATATCGCTTGATCAAGTCTGATAACCACAAAGCTTTTTAGACTACATTAAGCTATTCATCCTTTTACACATATATATATATGCTGATGGTGGGAAGCTAGATTATAGCCACAGCTGCCTTGGGGCAGACTGACAGACTTAGACTTAGACTTAGACTTAGACTTTTTTATTTGTCATTTTGTATGCACAGAGTGCATACAGAACGAAATTGCGTTGCATACAGAAGTAAGGTAGTCAGCCCCATCAGACTCTGTGACCACGAAGAGCAGGTAAGACAGATGACGTGGCTTGTTCAAAGACACAACAACGGAGAGGGATGTAGTGGGGTTATAAATGAACCCTTAACTCCTGAGCCACCATTGCCCCTTTTTTCTCCATGGTCTTTCCAATCATGTCCCAGGCCTGATTTTTTTATTATTATTATTTTTTTACATCAACCCTTTCGACTTTGTCTAGCCTCGTACCATTAGGAGGAACCCAGTCATCAGGTGGTTGCAGATGAACCCTAACCCCAGGCCTTGCTTTGGGGTGAGGTCCTGGCTTGGTCATATCGGCAATGTATCTTGTCTCAATCTTATCATCATCGTATGGGACTTTTTAACTGTTATTTTTCTAATCAATCACCTAGAGCGTGTTTGCCTTTGAAGACATTACCCGGGGTGTTTATACCCTGATATTATCATCTCTTGGATAATCCAAACACTGAAACACCTCCAACATGTTAAGGTGACTGTTTGAAGAAGGGGATTACCATACTTATTTTTTAAATTCCAAGGACTGTGTAGAGCAACACTATATATGCGAGTTGCAGAAGAAAAAGCCGCCCATGACTGGCATTGAAAAGGGCTTCTTCTTAATTGCCAATTGGTTTTAACATCCTGAGACTGACAGTCTCAAAACTGCTTATCCACATTTTGTTCTGAAAGGGCAAACTTTCACTGGTGTTTTATTATAGTCCCATACTTCCTATATATGGTCTCTTTTCCTAATCAAAACCTAGGAGATGTGGACCTCCACACAAAAAAAAAACATCAACAAAAAACAATCACCACTTCCCCAATCTAGATGCAGAAGCTACTTAAATGTCATTCTGGAAGTAATTATGTTTTTCAGCACTGTTTTTAAACACAAGTAGGCTATCTGCATAAGTAGCCATGTGCTTACTGGAAGCATGCAGCTTATTGATGGACATGCATAAGAAAACGCTGCAAAGCCAAACAAAGCTACTGTATAAATGAGCTGTCGGTTTGCACCCCTGAATATGCAGATGCAGCTGCTGATATTTTACAGTGAAAACACAAAATCTATTGTTTTAATATCTTCAAAACTGGTATCTAGAACACTGAGTGGGGGGCTCATGTATTTACTGCACAAAAGAAAATTACTAATTTCTCAGAAATATATGCCTTTTGCTCTTTTTCTTTGTTTGCAGTCTGCCAACTTGTTCCTACTTTACTCACACACGTCATGTATTTAGCCAGACCATAGACATCACTATGTGTTAATGTCTTTGGGTCACCTCTTAGTTGTAACATGAAAGGGATGCTTGCTCAGAGTATACTTAGAAAGTAGAAAGAAAATGTAAATTTTTCTGAAGTCTTTTCTCTAAACAGTTAATCTTTTGTAGCATCCTGTGTCTCTTTTGAGGACATGGTCCCTTAGTAAAGCACCCCTTGGTAATCATAGAGTAACCCATCTAAGAAAGTCCCAACACCGGCTTATGGGGACTAACTTTAGCTATAAGACTAAGAGATCTAACTCTTGATTACCACAGGATTCTGTGCATGCTGGAGTTCATGGCTTAATTTAAGTGTGTCAGGGCGGTGAAGAGTTAATGTGTCTTTTTTAGTCTTTAGTCTTGTATCCCTGCTGAAATACATTAATTTAGACAGCTAATCAGACTCTCATCAGCTTCTGCTTAATGAACCACATTTTTTTCTTTCCGTTATGTTAGGTAAAGATCCCAGTATGAAGGGAAGCGGTCATTGAGGACTATTGACTATTGACAACACCTTCTGTGATATATGAATATAACCCCAAACCACACTATTGTCTCTCAAAACCTTAACCTTTAGATCTTCTAGAAGAAGGATTGGAAGATGTATGGTTACCAGATGCAGTCCAAAGACCAAAGGGAACAAGTTTGACCATGTGGAGAGAGTGTTGACACTGGACTTACTGAGTAGATATGCCTTAAAACCATATTTTGAGCACTGTTCTCCTGTAGTAATGTTTTTTTTTTAACTTTGATCCATAAAAGTCATGTAAACAGGATGATCAAACTCTCTATGACCCTCAAGCTTCCACATGGGTAAAAATCTTATCCCCTTGTATTGGTCAGGACTAATGTTAAACTCCTCCTTCTGAATCAAAGATTTAGTTTGTGCATCAAACCAACTATTAGATTAAAATATTTTTCCCCAAATAACTCCAAATAATATATTAAGATAAAGATTTATTTTTTTGTTTTTAAGAGTGTGCTTTTGCAATAATACATGGATTTATTTTAAACTTGCTGAATTCCCCTTAAAATTAATTAATGAAGTATAATTGAATTGAATTGAAGGGTTTTTATATGGCTTTACCATTGGTGCTAATAATTATGGAAGACAGTGTATGTATTTAGATAGGGCTACACCTCAAATTATAAAAGAAAAACAAGTAAAGCATGCTTCTTGATTTTGAAAACAGTTTTTGTTCCACATAATTTAACATTAAAAGCAGCTTTTTAATCTGTTTGGAAGAGAAATACTGCCAGTCATGTCTCTAGGTTGTATTTTGCTTATAGCAGGACTTTCAAACACATGAAATTCATTTTTACATTTTTGATTATGATGTTTTTCAATCAAACGTTTTTTGCTTTTTAGCTGACATGCACTGCTGTTCTACACAGCTGTGTAAGAATGCTTCCATCTATGGAGTGATCTCCCTTTGTCTTATGCTGACAGAAGGGGTGTGTGATCTTGCTTTGATCTGAGAACATACTCAGGGTCATAAGTGACATTCTAGGTTAGCCATGGTTAGCACAGGGTGGGAATGAAGAGCGTTGAAATGTCATCTTTGGCCTCTTCATCCTTTAATTAAACTTCGAGAAAGGGGGGATAAAATTAACAAATTGGGTAATGAATTGCGCAAAACAGGTGGTTGGTGGTAGAAGAAAATGAACCAATCAGTCTTTCCTGTGTAGATTTATTCAGCTTCTAATTAGACACTGCCTTGGTTAATTATGATTGGGCTCTTTTAGAGGCGGGTGGGTGGAGAGCTTTACACTCAAAGAATTTGTCACTCTGAATGACAAACAAATACCTACTGTATCTCTCTCAGTTATGCTGTCTAGCCATTATCAATAACCGAAATGTGTTATAAAAGTACTACGGATACCAGATGTAGATATATTAATGTTATGAAATTTTACATTTTGAATACATTATTAGACATTCATAATAGAAAAAAGTAAAATGACATAATTAATGATAACTATAGATTGAGGTGACGACAAACCAATGATGTCCACCAATGCAGAAATGTAAGCCAGTAAAAAAGAATGCTCTGACAAAGGTAGGAGAGTTTTAATGGTGATAGCACTTTAAATTGTGAAGCACCCCGTAAGACATTTTGCCTGATCAGCAAACCTTCAATACATTTTATTACCACATGCATCGCTGTTAATTAGCCACCATTGGTTACTGTTGTGTTAAGCCACTTCATATTTTAAATTTTCCAAAACTCCTTTTTGGTTTTGAAAATGAATTGTGTGTCACTCTTTAAATACTTCAGGAATTGTGTGTATGAATTGCATAATCCCACTGACAACATTTAGTATTCTAGAAGATGTCTTTTTGAACAGAATTCCCCTGTCCACTATGTCTTCCAAATGCAAAATCATGGTAATGTTGACAGAGGGCGTTCCTGTATGAAAGGGCTGTTTCAGAATTATTAACTCCAATCACACATTGAAATGAGTGGTTAATTGCTGACGAGTCTCCAGGATTGATTGACAGGTGGTGTCAGTCATTCTGTCACATTGATTAATCTAAGAAGATGATATAATGATATAAAACATAATGACACCAATATAAGGGAGCATATTAATACTGTTGTATTTACATTTTTAGGGTTTTATGAAAAATTACTTTTATTAACAACAATGTATTATTTAAATAATCTTTGATTATTTATATTTGTGCTGTAATATTAATGAAAGTAGAAAAGTAGAAAAATATTTTTACATCTATGTTGCCATTTTTTTTATTTTTTTTTTTTATCATTGTGAGATTTTAATTCCAAGTGTTTAACTGCCTCAGGCTTTTGTCTTTTACAATATTATCGAAGTCTTGTTTTTGTTACAGAGGAGCTTCATCTCAAAAATCCCCTGGCTCGTTCTGACAACAGTTTGTAATTACATTTTAATAGTCAATTAAAGCCAGCCCATCAATCAGGGACTGTTGTGGACAAGGGGTTTTAATTTATATTCTTTAGAAAAAAACAAACATTTTGTCAGTCATGTCACGACCAATTAACCTATGCTGCTTTATTAAAATATAAAAGAAATGTATTTGCATCATCATAAAACTTTTTTTGTAGCCTAGACTAAAGAGAATGATCTGAAATTAGGTCATTATTTATGGAGAGGGATGACAATGAAGGAAGAAGTTGTGTAAATTGTCAAGTTGTATTAGTACCAGCAACATTATTGATTTCTGTAAATTTTTAGGGACTCGTCAAAATAATGTTTTTGTGGAAACACTTTTTGATGTCAAACCTGTAATTAGTAATTGAAAGAAATCAGACAACAAATAGTTATTTCCTCTACAACATTCATCCTCTGTGACACATGGTGTAACATTAACAACCTTATGTGGTTTCTCTGACATCAGGGTGCCTCAAAAATGCAATATATGTGCAAGTCTTGAAAATGATTTTGATATTGTGTTGTTGGGAAGAACCAAATCTGCATTGAAGTCTTAGAAACTAAGCAGTGATTAAGTGGGGATAGTTGCTGGTCATTGTTGGGGTTAATTTATCTAACACTGCATGATTCTATGATAGTCATCATAGTTACTAATGACTCCCTCTGCTTCAGTAACTGCTTTATTACCTGCTGGGTTTTTCTGATTAGAGGCAGAGAACAGAACTACTAAATCTGAGACCAGACAGCCGGTGAAATAATTGCTGTTTTCAATGCATAACATTTTTCAAATTCTGAAGAATATACTGTAGGCAAAAAAAATGTCTTCCATAATCGCATTATAGGAAGCAAAAACGAGTCTGTTACCCTGATTGTTTTTTTTTTTTTATAAATCCAACCCTCATTTATATACTCGCTGGTGTATGTGTTTCAGCAGACAGAGGATGGAGAGGAGGAAACTCCACTGGAAAGCTCGTCCTCCTTGGAGCTGGAGTTTGTCGACGATCCGAATTTTAAAAACAAGGTCAACTACTCCTCCAGTGCCGTCCAGATTCCCACAGACATATACAAAGGCTGTAAGTTGTTCCAGATTTTATCATACCAGTATTGTAACTGAATTGCTATTTGCTCTTTAATTACTTAAAATGGGCATTCCAAGAAAGAATACCCCACCCTCCAATGTACACACAACACACGTACATATAGGAGGAACAGGGTTCTAAAGGGGCTACATACCATTTAGCAATTATCCAATTGCAATCTTATTGTTAAGTATTCCAATGATATCAGTGGCAGTAAAGCTACATTTTTAGCATCTTGCATCTGTTACAGGTGTGAACATCTTCTGCAGTGAGACTAGAAACCATAAACTAATTTACCATGACTAAGTGATCAAATAGATTGGATATTGCTATGGCTTTATTAAACTGTATAAAAACTTTGCAAGAAGCACATTTGTCTTTGAAATTTTAAATACCCTTCCATTAAGGACTGGAAAAAAAAAACAACTGCCAGTAAAATAAAGTGAAATTAGCAAAAGTAGTCATAAGTAAAAAATAATAACAAATTCTAATCGGGATTATATATATATATATATATATATATATACACACACACAGTTGTGGTCAAAAGTTTACATACACTTGTAAAAAACAGAATATCATGGCTGTCTTGAGTCTCCAATAAGTTCTACAAGTCTTATTTTTCTGTGATAGAGTGATCGGAACACATACTTGT
>JAUZNJ010040501.1:0-10352 GCA_034780135.1 Jordanella pulchra | reverse complement strand
AATAACTGTTTGATTTCAACTATACTAACTTAATTTCTTACAGAGAAACGAGTGGCTTTCTCAGCTTCCCTGCTGGCCTCAGGTTCAGAATATATTGGACCATTTAACACACAGAAACCTCTAGTCTTCAGGAATGTTGTTTTAAATATTGGCAATGCCTACAACCCAAACACAGGTAGTCCAATATTGTTTTGAAAATTTTGATTCTCTCAATAATCCTGATGTAAATGTGGTTTATGTGTCTTTATATAAACAAATTTCTTGAGGAAAATGAACATAGAAACATTATGTTTCACAGGTTTTTTCATTGCACCTGTGAGAGGAGCCTATCACTTTGAGTTCTATGTACACGGATATGGACATGCGTCACATGGTACAGGTGCTGTGTTGGTCAAGAATGGGGATCCTATTTTCATTGCATATGAACATCAACCTTCTTATTCTGTTAAGCCATCAAATGGTGTCACATTGCTGTTAGAGATTGGAGATGTTGTATTGTTGAATCAGTGGGAAAACACAAGAATTTTTGACAATCAAAATCGTCATACCACCTTTAGTGGTCATTTGCTGTTTACTATGTGATCAAAAAACGACCCTTGTTCTACGCTGTCATAAAATGCCACAGGAGTTGATCAAATGTATATAAAAATCTAATTTTGATAACTACATACAATATTTTTCACCAGAGAAATCCTAAAAGATTTAATATTTTATCTTAACTTGATAATATGATGTAGTATTTTACAACCTTGGACTTTGATTTGGTTATTTTGAAACATTTATTGTAATATTATATTGTTTTCAGAATAAAATTGTTTGTTTTACAACTGCCTAAGAACAAAGGTTTCATGTGTATTATTTAATAAAAATGTTTTGGAATACTTAGAAAAGTACAAAGTTCCATTATTTATAGATCTCCATCTACTAATCCAAAATATAAAAAACTGGGTTGTTTGAACCCATTTTTTTAAATTGGGGGGGGAAAGGGAAAAACATCTTTAAGAATTAACAACATTTATTTGAGTCAAGTACAAGAAAAGCATTAATATTAGGCACATCATACAGATAATTGTTTTTCCTCAGGCCTGCATGACCACAGCTCGATGTTAGCTGTCACGATTTAACTTTTACATGTCTTACTTGTCTGTTTTTTAAAAGAAAACTAACTCAGCATTCTAGCTATATCTATCTCCCTTCAAAGTCTACAGCAGCTCCCTGCAGCAACCCCGACACACACAGCAGCCTGGGGCGTCATCTGCTGGACAGGTTGCAACATTGCAGAATAAATTATATGAATGTATATTCATTATATGAATGAGTTGAACAGCAATGGAATGTTAGGGATGTTTAGGTGATTTGATGACATTTTGAAAACACTTAGTTGTTGTAATATTCTTTGGATACTCTTTCAAGTTTACATGTATTGATTTATAGAGTGTTGACTCTAAAATTTATTGTCTTAATCATATTTGAGTTTTGTTTTTGATTGCACAACTTTTTTGTGGCTTTTGATTTTGCACCCATCACATTTGCACACAATTGTAAGTTGTTGGTCATTATAATATTGTAATTCTATCCCTCAAACTTACAAACTTTTATTCATGCCGTTAAAAAGTTTTTGTGTGAATGTTTAGATAAAAAAATGCAATAATTATGGAATAACTTTGGAGCTGCTTTTAGGGGATAGTGCAAGCTCAGCGGTGAGGGGGCGGTAAAGGGGCACTCTTGTGTTGGATACCAAAGAACCTAAAGTTAGCCCTGACATTGTCACTGCATGCAAGCTCAGTGTGAGGGATTGCTGTAAATTCAAAATGCAAAGGAATGACTACTGTTGCCAGATGCTAATCCAGGAAGAGTGAATGTCTCGATTAAATCAGGTAGTTTCCCTTAGATCAAAAACTTTTAGCCAATCTGTCTGAATGATCTGATCTAATTATATGACCCGCCTAACATCTTTGTTCAGTCGTCTACTGGGCGTAGACATTATTGTCCTGTCATGTTAGTTTAGCTTTACTCTAACATTGGGGAACTTTATGCTTTATAATATATAATAATAAATATAATATAACAATAAATGATCTATTTACCTTTTATAAATGGTTTAAATTAAGTTTATAAATTATTTTCAAACCTTATCAAACTATCTGCTAATCATTAATAAATGGCCTCCTCACCATTTATAAATGATAGTTACTGTATGATGTTTTTTTTAATGTGTAACTAATAGGTCCTAAGAATCAAATGCATCACAAAATTTAAAAAGCACACAGGTTTTATTGCATATCAATTTCATGTATAAATTCTTCATAGCATTGGAAAGATTATATTTGGTATACATTGCTATTCTACAGAATTAACATCAGAGTCATATTTTTTTTCAATGAAATTTCTCTAAAGTACATCTGCAATAATCACAAGCATCAAAAGAACTGCAATTTCAGAATTGTTCAATATTATTCTACAATCCTTTATTGTTTCTCATTAGGTCTTCTCCTAGGAGTCTTTTCTGTCTTTCAGAACCTGCCCACACATCTGCCAGGCAGTCAGAACTTGAAATCAAACCTACTAACCTAAACACATGTACAATAAGTGCATCTACAATTTTTTTTTCTTTTACTTTTTTATGTGTTTTTAAATTGATACACATTTCACAAATGGACATCATTATGACTGCTAAACACGTCATGCACAATAACTTTTTTTTTTCATTTGTTTTCAATAAACATAACAGAGGCGATATACAACTCAGATTTAAACAAAACAAGCATCATTCATTTAAACCCATATTTTTCAAAGGTTTTTTTCTTCTTCAGACAAATGCACCATTGTTTTTCATTCTTTAAAATACTATACAGCTAAAAAGAAACCGTGTCATTTTTTTTAACTTTCTTCTGTAACAGTTGGGCAAAGAGCAACCATGTTTTGTTATGCTGAAAAAAAAAAATGCTTCAGTGACCAAAACACTTTGTGAAGTTTCCAAAATGGAATAGTTCAATGTTTTCAATTCGGTTTCTTCACACAGCGCGTGATTATTACAGTAGTCCATGACATGAATAACTACACATAGTCAACCTTAAACCTTAGTGACCCAAGTCTTTACATTTTCTTAGCACAAATTGAAAAACAATGTCTTTACAATGAATGGAATCTCATTCAGTAGAATTATATATATATATATTTATAAAAAAGACTTTAGTCTTACGAAAATGAGATGATGCAGCAGTCCTAGCATCATACTACCACCTGCTGTTGTGAATTGAAATTACAGTGCTTTAGTTTTATTCTTATCTCGTTGTTGAGCGGAGCTGCACCAACTGTTAAAAGTCAAATCAGCTTAAAAATTGATCCATGTCTGAGTTTAACTGAGAGACCAAAATGTCTTCCGCTCAGGGCTTGGTCCCTGTTGTTTTAAGTGCTAGTTCAAAAAGTAGCATGAGGCCTGATTATGAAAGTCTATAAGGGGTTATAAGTGATCTACACGGCTTAACCCAGCCGACTACAAGTACCTTAAGTAAATGTTTCATGCTGTCTATGAAACGCCTAACTCGGCAGATTTGCTAGGAGTTCTCAGAGTAATCTAGTGGGGGTTTAACTGGATAAACAAACTTTAGGATGTCCACTCTGTTCTTTAAGAACTAAGACAAAGAAACAAATCTCTGCCTACATAAGCAGTACACCTGTCATCGTAATAACATTTTGACTGGATTCTTTGCTAATTTCTGATCAGACAACTAACCTGAGACAAATCGCATAAGATTACAACTTGTTGGTTATACTACAAGTAATGAATGCTAAAATTTACGTAACATGAGCCAATGATCGAGACTCAACAATGATAATGTAATGCCCTTTAACTGACATTAAAAACAATGTTTATACTATTCTATCCCTGGACAGACTCGGGGAAAGAAAACAGCACAGTCAGCAAAATTGTTAAAGTGAAACAATAAAAAGAAAACCAGGGTAAACCTGGCACTATGTTCCAATGCCAAACAGGAGTCTAAAACTACACTTGATTTGAACTATAAATAAAAATAATAATTAAAAGAACAAACTCATGGGGTCTTTCCATTTTGGCACACTAATTTGTCAAAACCAGAGTATCAGAATCTTCCAGCGGTTTGACATCTGATCCTTCCTTCCTTCTTCAAGAAAAACAGGGATAAAAAGACTCTTTTCTTCATGTTCATTTCTCAAGTCTCAACAAAACATAAAAATAAATACATGCACACACTTCTAAAATTACACATATAAATGTAGTAAGGGGAAAAAAATGAAAGCAACCGTGAGGCCTCTTGGAGATGAAATGATTGTCAAAGAAAAAAAAAAATTTTCTAAGGTTTGTTTGGCACATACCACTTTTGCAATTAACATCTAGGTTATTATTATTTTTACATCATGTGACAGCATCATACAAATTTGGTCCTTCTCTAAAACAATTAAATTAACAGTTGAGCACTTAAAAAAGCAATACTGTTGTATCTATAGGAAATAAAGTAAATACATTTAAATGTTGATGCATTAAACAAAAGAAAAACACTCTTTTAAGTAGAATTTAAAATCATCTTCAATATGAGCAAATTTAGTAGCTAATTTTAATGGCTATTGGCCCACGTCGCTCATTACATCACATTTGAATAATGGACATTTTCTCTACATGTAACTAATGAAAAATCAACTGTCTACTGATTCTGAATATTCATTTATTTTGACTGGTGCTTTTTTTGATTCTGAAATTAAATAATAATTCAAATGATCAGAAGATTAGTTGCCATGTCTGGTGGAGGAAAACCGATAAAGAATCACTCATAAGTCCATTCCTTTTCTGCTGAAACAGTGCCACCTGGTGGACATGCAGTGTCAGTGCTGCAATGCTTGTGTTGGGCATAGTGCTCAGAGACATTATCAGTCGGTAAGTGTCTTTAGGGGTGACTGTGATGCTGCAGGGAGTCTTCTGCACTGGGGGAAGATCAGAGTGACGCAGAATTGTAATGCTATAGACAAGCATTCATCATGTCCTTCACATCAACAGGAGCTTAGCAGTGCTTTCTCTTAGACAGTTTTACAGGATGCTTCGCGAAGGAACACTCCCCGATTCCTCTGTCAAACTCGAGCGTACACATAGACATGTGAACACAGGGATAGCCACACAAACTCATTCGCCCTGCTTTGAATGAATGTGACAATGAAATTCCTCGCTGCCTTTTGTCTTCCAGGTGTCCTCGAAGTCTCTTATTTTTGTCTATTTGTGAGACTAAATGTCCTCCCCCTCACAATATTCCTTGTGCCTTTTCTTGGCCTCTCTATGCCTAGATATGGTTGAGTGGGTGAAAGCTGCTCGTCTCAGACGGTCCACTTCCCATGCTCAGCCAAGCGTCCAGAGAGTTCTGAGAGGGCACGTGCAAAGGGTTGTTCTCTGAGAGAGACAGCATCATTGCATAAGCCTGCCGATGAGAAAAAGATCATTTAAGACAACCTGCAAAGTTTTGTATGTGCATGTTAAAACACATTCCTCTTAGAAAAATAGTCCTCAAAATATAAAAGGATACTTGAGATTAATTTGTAGGACTAAACAATGCATTTCAGCAAACTTGCGTAGGATTTAATACAAATCACAAAATTATATTTACAGAAATAATGATAAATTTGGTCTACTAATTTAGAAAAATCTTTAGGAAAAGCCACATAATAAAACAAAAGTAAACCTTTGGTTTTCTGTGGTTTGTTTAAGGGGTGTAACCCATTATATTGTAATCTTCAGAGGAATTTACAAAACCCTGTATTTCATAACAATTAATTAGAAATATATTTCCTATTTATGTTATAGGTTCTTTTTTAAGACAAATCTTTTTTTTCTGATTAACTTGTTGCATAGACTTTAATTCTCTGTGACGGACGGGCAACAATAAATGTTTAAAGATAAAAACAAACAAAAAAAAGAAAAAAAACAAAACATATAAAAGCAGACGTTTAACTTTTTTTATTTAAGATTCTAATAACCTTTAACAGGCTTTATTTGACTAAATATCCCTTCCTTGAGTTTCTTAAAAAAATGAGTGAAACAAAAAAGAAAGCAGAAGATAACGTCACTGATACTGTTATATAAGCAATGTAAAAAGTGGCCCACATGCTATATGCTTCACCACTTGGGAGCACTCCTAGGCCGTGTGCAAGCACAACAATTTGATCCAAAGGAGGTCAACAAATTGTCTTGATTGGAAAAGAAAAACCAAAACTTCCTCTCACAGTATGCAATAAATTTAGATTCTTTTCTTACAATACACATGCCAGATACATAACAAGGGAGCATGAAGAATCCAAATATACAAGTTACAGGAAATAATACTTGGTTAAAATCAACATTATTTCTTCTAAATTAAACTGGTGTATGTGGGCTGCCTTATATTGGGTTTTAAAAGGGAAAACTGCCAACATGTGGCAAAATAAGAGAATGCAATAGAAGATTTAGATTGTTTACTGCAGCTTGGGAAAGTGTCCAAAGAGGTTGTTATTTTAGGCTTGTTTGTTGGCATGTTTACATTACCCCTCCCTCCAGTTACTAGATATCCAAATGTCAGCCACATACCTGGGTTTTAGCCTGTCTGTACAGTGTTTCTTTCAATGCTTCAGACTCTAGTGAAGTGTTAAATATGTCTTTAACGTCAAAGGACTGCTCATCAATGGCTGCTTTACGTAAACCGTCCAGGCCCTTAGGAAAGCTGGGCAGACTCTCCAGATCCAAGAGAGAGCCTTCCTCCTCTATACACCTGGACACCAAGCCACGGGTGAATGAAAGGATGGAGCGGTATGAGGGGATTGGATGGATAAGTTAACAGAGGAAAATAAGGAAATTTGGGTCAGACAGATGGAGTGTTAATGGGATTCAAGGAAGCGAAAACAAGTATGGAAAAGATGAGGTGGAGATAAAGAGAAAGGTATAGTTAATAAAAGGTTAGAAAGGCAGACGAGATAAGCTAATGAAGTCATAAAAGGTTTAAGAAAAAGAAAAGAAGCTGACCTAACATGAATAAAAGAGAAACTGCTCTAGAAAGGTAATGATAAACTGAAGCTTAAAACCTGTATTTCCCCCCGTCTATCCTTGTTGGAACAAGGATATTTATATCACCAAAGGTTTTTCACATATTTGACACTTTTTTGACTACATGATAAGGTTGGTGCTTTTCAACAGCAGCTACACTGAAGCAGGTCAGTCTTGATAGGATAACTGATGGAGTTAAACACAGAGAAATCGTTGAGGAAAACATCTGAGGCTGCAACAAAACCTCAGACTCTGTCTCTTTCAAAATCTGATTGAAAATTGATGCCAAGATTTAAAAAATCATGTTTATAGATAAGTTTGATCCTTTCTTACTGAGTTGGACTATTTAGCAAAGAGAAGCAAGAAAATCTTTAAGTAAAGCAGGTGAAAACATCCTGGATGCCCTAATTGCATCAACAATGGTTTTGTGGACTCAGGAAGGCTACATACGATTGCATGCAACACTTTTCTGATTTATGTTTGAAAAACATGTGAAAACAAACCCTTCCTACCCCTATTCACTTTAAATTTCATTTTTTTTTTTAATTAAAACAAAAAAGAGAAAAGTTAATAGCACGGTATATAAAGTTTAGTAATCAAGAAATTCATGTAAAACTGGGATGATGAATGTAATATATATATATATATACACTCCCTACACTTTAAAAGTATAACTATAAAACCTGACTTACAAGGGAATTCAGATTTGGTAAATAATTATTTAGGTTGTGAAACACCTACCTGCGAGTGTGTTCATAGCTCATAGTTAATGGAGGTGTCTCTGTGTCTTCCTCTTCCTCGTCCTCTTCATAGACTCCTGTTGTGACAGGAGATGGGGATTCTGGCGCCTCGTCGTGTGACTTCTCTGTCAGGCTGCCTTCCTCCTCCTCTTCATCGTCGCCTTCGACTTCCTCTTCCTCCATCCCCTGCAGTCCAAGCTTGGAGTTGGACAAACTGTGGCTGGGAGGGCGCTCCTCTTCGGGCTGTTCTGACCTACAGAGGCGAGAGAAAATGTTGATAGCCTTGAGATGTGTGGAGAGAAGTTAGCTTTAAGATCACATATGTTGTCCTTTATCAAGGCTAAATGTAGTTCTGCCTTTCCATGTAGAATAAAACTTTATAAAATGCGTATTAAAACACTTTCAATCAAGATGTGAAAACACTTTTCACATTCTTAGAAAATAGATGAGAAAAAATTACTCATATCAAGTGCCCCGAGTTTTTTTTAGGATATACATTAGGAGTTACACAAATATGACAAAACAGTCTGCAGCTGATTGCTGTTACCATTTTCTAACCGTCCAAAAGCATGACTCATCTTTCAGCAAAAGAAATAATCTGATGACAACATGCACAGTACAAGTTCAGTGTCCACACAAACAACATGGGTGCCGACAGTCTGCCTGGAGCTGTTTCCAAACAACCCACGGATGATTAATTGGCCAGCAACCCCTAAACAGAGAAGAAGATGGATCTGCCTCAGACCAGGTCCTCCACAAGTAACTTCAGGGCCATAGTAGTGGAACGTAGCTGGCGCGGCTGAGGGAAGACGTTGGCTCGGCTGTGAACAGGCTATCAGCACACTACCATTACGGCCTGCCATCTGTACATTTTCCAGCCTGCGTCTCAACAAAGAGCCGTTCCTCCATCACCCCCCCAACCACAATGTCATGGCTCATGATATCATTTCCTTTGGGATGGCAAATTTACCCCTTGCATTTTTTTTTTTTGCCATACTGTGGACATTCATCAAATCAGACAGGGTTACCTCTGGGAAGGGGTGCACAGGGACAGGATTGGGTCACACGCAGTGGGTTGATGCAAGCAATTTGAGGGGCTTTAGGGGGAGAAAAAAAGTTCTTCTCTTTCAATCTAGATTAAATATCACCAAAATCAAATTGCAGAGCTGCTCGGCAGTGCTTGTGAACGGAGAAAGAAGCGTAGCTCAGATGCAGGGAGGGGGGGTCTGGGTTTTGTCATTTAGTCTAAACACGTCAGTTGGGTGTTTGTGTTAGTGGGCTGGGGGTATAGGCACCACAGGCAGATTGGGGGAAGAGCTCAATCATCAGTGGATCTCCTAGATAAATGCCTAAACTAAATTCCCCCTCTGGGTCCTCACTGCCAGCTAAAGTAGCTCAGTCATACACAGGGAACCAGCCCCAATTGAGGTTTTATCCAACTCTAAACCCAAAGCCATGACCTGAGTATTACGGCATGGAGGAAACGGATACTTCCCAGCTTCTAAAAGCAGCCTTTGCTAGAAGTATCCATATCGATCTATACTCTGCTTTTGTTTTCTCAAACTTTTAACTTGGAATCAGCCGCATTTCTAACATGAAAGTTTTCCTGAGCTTCCAGGAACTCGTATTTTGACTGGCTGTAGTTTTGAAGGAAGGGAAACTATGGTTGCGAGGGCGGTTAAAAAAATGATTACAAATGGCCATCCATGAATGTGTGTTTGTGTTCCCAGTTTTACTTCAGTCACTCAGAGGGAGAATAAACAGCAGGCTGTCTGGTAGGAGGACAGAAAGCATAACATGTAGTCTGAATTACAGATATTAAAACGTCAGGCCAGGCTGTTGTAGATGAGACTCTATTGATCCCAGATGGCAGAGGGGCTAATTTGCCACTGGGTCTGCTTGCCATAATGTGTGTTGACAAGAAGAAGAGGGTGGGGGGGAGCATGATGGAAGAAGCAAAAGACAGAAAGTGAGACTACCAGAAAGGAATTCACAGCAAGCATGAAACCAACCAACAGAGTGTAGATTCAAGACAAAAAAAAAACACTGACGGAGAGAAAGAAAACATTTCATTCCTTATATTTTTCTTTTAGTCTGGATCCTTGGAAGCTTACCACAAATTACACATTTATGATCTAGATGCAGGGAAGATGATCTCTGATTAGACCTCTGTGATATTTGCCAGTGAAGATCAACTGATGGCTGATAAAGACTTTGTGTTTATGCAGCATGAAAAAGATCTTCTACAAAATAGAAATAACAAAAACTTTCAGCAAAATCTGCTATGATACAGGACTAATGGTGATGATGACTAATATAGTAGGAATAAGTTCAACGAGTTGGTGTGTGTGCGTATGTTGGGGGGGGGATACACTTTTATGTAATTGTAATACTTGTACCGATACCTTGTTTGTCTAAGAGCCTCTAACATTCTCCAAACTATACATTGTTTACAATAGATTGTAAATTATATATACGATATAGATACAATATATAATATCTCTATCTATCTATCTATCTATCTATCTATCTATCTATCTATCTATCTATCTATCTATCTATCTATCTATCTA
>JAUZNJ010040500.1:0-10352 GCA_034780135.1 Jordanella pulchra | reverse complement strand
TCCATTTATTTCTGAAGATATTCACTCAGCTATGTAAAACATGAAGGGGTGCCAATAATGGTGAGCAGGACTGTAATACTATAACAAGCATGTCCCCAGTCAGTCCTTGAGGACCGCTGTCCTATAGGTTTTCAATGTTTCTCGGCTTTAGCACAGCAGATTCAGGTGACTGCAGCCTAGAAAGGCCTGCTAATCAACCATCAGTAGAAATCAGCTGTGCAGAAGCAGGGAAACCTCTAAAACCTGCTGGACAGTAACCTTTGAGGGCTAGCTTTGGACATGGTGTTAAAATGTGACCTGCATGAATGATATAGAGGATATCTGGTTTCGTATTGTGATAGATTGGTGTATTAACTGGGCTGTTTTTCTTAAATCGTGATTCTTGCACATGGCAAATATTAATAAAAAAATAAATTCGAGTGGAACAGTTTTGAGAGCCACAGGTGTGTGTGTGTGGGGGGGTCACAGACAAAAAGTGAAGATAACTAAAATGATGTTAGATGAGGCGAAGATGACAAGCTTTCAGAGTCAGAGAGAAAGTGGAAACTGATGGAGAAAGGAAAAGCACAGTCAGGTAATTCAACCTGTTACTGGACCCCATAGCATGTATTTATTCTGTGTATAAATTCCAAAGCAGAGAGCTTAGATCTAAATCTCTTTTGAGATGTTTTGCTGCCCAGCATAACTTAAGACTTTCTAAAAGAGATGGCTGAAATCAGTCCTGCAAAGGGTTTTTTAATCTTTTATTGTTTCCACATACATACATGAGAGATTAAGGTCCAGCTTTGCCACCCTACCTAGACATTTGTATCTCTTCTCTCACCATGTGAAATCTTCTAGAGCCACCACTGGTGGGAGCTATATAAGCAGCAAACCCAAGGCTAAATTGAACATGACATGGGACCCCTACACTTACATTATAGAATCTAAAGAAAAATAAGAGCTCTTTCCTTTTTAGACTCATACACAGTGCTGTTACAATGACATCTCACCAAGCACACTGTGTCTAACAAAATAGTGCTGCCAAAGCTGTGAAATATTTTTCTTGTCAGCTTACAGGAAAGGCGACGAACAGTTGCTCATTCAGACACAGACGCTCACAACACAGCTTTCCAGTGCTCATAGGGGTGGTGGAAAAAGGGAGACCTGTCAAAATGGTTTAAAAGTCCTGAAATGGTTGGATTTCCAGCTATTTCTTCATGAGTTGAAGGGCAGCTTAGTTTTAGCTTATGATACACTGGCCAACTTATAAACACATGGTGCAAGTCTGGCCGGTGAGGCACAAGGGAATGGTAAGAAAAGGTTGGAAAAGGAAGGAAAAGAGCTTTACGAATGAATGATTTGACCTTTTCACAGAAAGAGCTTTGTGTATAGGAGGTTACCCCCAATCACAGTCCAGTGCTGTGGTGGGGTTGCTTTCAAAGAAACCATCTTTTTCAAACTTGATTCACACACACTGCTGGTCAAAAGTTTTAGGACACCCAAATCTTTGCAATTACTCAGATCACTAAGGGGAGACAAGCATCAACTCATATGGGACCAAACCCCAAACAATACTACAAAATTATGTATATGGACCAGACCTTAGCAAAAACATTACCAGGACGCCCCCTAATAAGAATACTGGAGGGAGGAAAGAAAAGTATTTCTTAAACATCTAATGTGTTTGAGCATCCTGTTTATGCCTTTGCTAAATATCTGGCTCTACAAGAGTTTATCATCTTTTTCGTTGTGTGAAGTATCTCTAGTTTAACAGTTTTCTTAACTAAAAGATATTATTGCAACTTGCAGCACTTTGTTTCTTTTGCATCTCTTTTTTGTGGTTTCACAATTTGTTTTGTTTGTTGCAGGTTTTTGTATTTGGAGTGCGTTCACAATTGCCATTTTTTGTTTTCTAGAATTGCAATAGGGACGTTAAAAGGACGTTGGGAAATATTCCTAACTTGTGGTAAGCGGGAATTTTTTTTTCTTTCCAAAACACAGACAGACATGATACATTAAATTATTTTGTGACTACCTTAGTTTGCAAAATTTTCAAGCTGTTGTTTTAAGCAGCTTGTGAAAGGAAATCCAGCTGTTAAGAGCTTAATGTCAGTGAGGTTCTGATCATGTCTTCTCTTAATGGCAAACAGTATTTTCATCCATTTAAGATACATATAGTATATTTTGTTATGTGTAATTGTTATTTCTAACAAAGATAAGATGAAGTGATTAAACCTTTTGTAATGTTTAATCAGGGGGTTTGATGGGTGTTTAATCAGGTTTTATTGCAGGATGAACTCATTTTTTATGTTGATTTTGTGTTTTTGTGTTTTGTGTATTTTAACTGTAACAATCAAAAATTTTATAGTGATCATAACTTAAGGCTGGGAGTCTATATATAAATACAACTGCCTATAGTTTAAATAGACTTGTTTTAGGTGTAGGATTGTAAGATGGAATTTCCTTTGTTGCTCAACATCCATGGGCCTGGATGTTGAGCATTGCAAAAGTGTAAAATATTTTGATGGGAGCATCATGCTCTGCAATTACTATTCTCCTGCTGTATCTGAAGCGCTAAACACACAGAAGTTTTTTTAGAAAAGATTAGTGGGAAAAGGGATCACATTTTTCAACATCAAAGTCCAAGATTACATCGAAAACATTATAAAAACATAGATAAAAGGAAAATGAAAAAAAAAATTGGAATCCAGAGTACAGAAGTCAACTTGGAAAAAAATCTGTGGAGTTACTTGAAGATGGCTGTGGACAAGAGGCATTGTTACAGTCTGATCAATTTGAAGAATTTGTCAGATGTGGTAAACATTGTCAGGTTAAGATCGGACCAACTGATAAACACCCACAGAAGAAAAGTGAGTGCCTTAATTGAATCAAAGGGTAAATCGATCAAATATGATTTGACAGGGGTGCCCATTAGGGTAAAAAGTTTGGTACAGTTACTTTCCTTTTTTTCCTAAAATGTGTGCTTTCTGTGGTTGTTGTTTCTTGGAAATAATAGTCTATGTTTTTTGTCTTTTTACACATCAACAATATAAACCTTTAGCAAGAATGTGTACAGAGTATAGGTGTAAATCACTAGCTTAAACACAATATGATGTTATATCGATTTGTTTAGATATTCAGTGTTTGCCAGTGTTGAAAAGTTTTTTCATAGACTTTCATACAATCCCCATTCAATTCAATTCTGTCTGTGATAGATACAATGCCATATTTTCTGCCCATCTAACACACTTATTTACACAAATATAAAATAACATAAAAATATATGATTTGGCCATTTTGTCTCTAAGCTCTATATGCATTAGCAATTTACTTCAAAAACAGCATTCTTCTATTTGCATATAATAGATACCCTACCCATTATAGTCTTGTGAAATCCAAAATAAAGGCTTTTCTTCAAGATCACAACGTGGATTGATGTTTTATTTTGCACAATGGCAATAAATCGTTTAATCACTGAATAAATATTTATTGATGTATAATTACACACAGGGGACATACTGTAAGATCACAATCCTTAATAGGCCACAATGATGAGATACTGAGATGCACTAATCCAGGTGAGTTATAGGAAGTAAATTGAACATGTGTATAGCATCCAAGTAAGGTCTTAAGCCCCCCAAAATATTTCAGGAAGTCTGCAAGATCTGTTACTTGGAAATATTGAACACCAATTTTTGAGAAAAGAAAGTGAAAGATATGCATTTCTTATATTAGCTCCAAGTAGTTTTGGAAAGTTTTTTATTATTTACCAAAATGTCCAACTCAATATCTATCATATCCATTGTGTCAGTGTAGGGAATAATTTATTATGAAAAATAAAAAAATTTGACATTTCAGCCATTGCTAATAAGGTCAGCACAAATGCTTTTATTTATGAGCACAAGCAAATAAGTTTGGGTAGCTTGAATCTAGTAGAAACTGGGATGATGATTTAAATGTACTCACACGTGCAAAACAACTCCAATGCTACATTGTTTTGTTTTTACAAGCAATTGGCACACATAGTGGCCAACATGTATGCCTGCATTGTGGTTGTTTGCTCACTTCCACTGAGGACTTTCAAATTTGACTGCACAGATGCTGGCAACTAATAAGCATGTGTGTATAGGAATTAGGTAATAATAATCAAAGTCCTATTCATTAACTTTAGAATAATGTTTTCAACCCACCCAGAAGTACAGCTTTTAAAGTTTTACCCACAAAAGGGCTTCCTCAAGGGCAGGCCAACATTTCTGTAGATACCAAAGCTAAAACAGTTCACAGCTGGCAAAAATTAAGCCTCTTGAAATTCTATTACGGTAAAAGCTATTTTGTGTTCTGCAGCTTACATTGTGATAAAAACCTCATGACAAATGCCAGCTGAACCTAAAGTAAGCAGAATAAAGAACAAATAATAGTAAATCAAAGGAATGTGACGAGTTGGACTGACAGACAGTGTACAGAGGCAACCACTTAGAATCAAACAAACTCAGCCATTGCAACTACAGTGTATTCACAAACAGAGTCAAGTCATGTTTATTTTAAAGACCAGTATGATACGCGATTTCTCAAATGGCTGGGCTGGCCCAGAAACATCAACAGTTCCTGACCTAGACTGGCCTAAATTTGTTACAAAAACAAGGAATACCCTTTTCAAGAACGTTTGTGCATAACTAAACATAAGCAGAGGTCATGGTCTTGGAATGGATGATTCTTCCTCCCTACCAAGCATGGAATACATTACGTGTGGGGTGTGTTAGTGTGCGTGTGGGTGTGTTTGTGTGTGTGGGAGGGGGGGGTCTGTTGCCACTGTTGACAGCATATGTTTTTTCCTGACATATCTGGATATATGGATATTTGATACCATTTTATGAAAACTGAACATTTCAAGTCATATAAATAAACAATAAAGACTGAAGAAAATACATTTATAATTTCTAACATTTATAACATTAATCCACATTAATATGAAGTGTGGACAGTTTAAATCCTGGTCATTTACTATGGTGTGCTTCTGTGAAGGTAAGAGTTAAGATTATGATAAACACAGGAAGGCAGCTTCCTCAGAACTTTCATAAAGGAATTTAAAGAATTGAAAAGAACTGCCTGTAAAATTGTTTACAGATCAACTAAACTTAACAGAAGGAAAATAAAAATACAAATTATAAATATCAACTAGAATTGCCAACATGCCTTGATAACCTACCAAGCAAAAAGCAAGATGCTAAAAGTCCCAATAACCCTAAAATATCAATATAAGATTGCTGCTGTTAAAATAAAATATAATTGGATAATGATTGTGGAAGAAGATTTTTTTTAATTTCCAAATACATATGAAAACCAGATTAAGGTATGCCAGAAAGAATGAAGACAAGCACTAGGATTTTGAGTATTATGTTCTCTGCAAAAAGAAGTCAGAAATTTTACTATTTGGACAAGGTAGTAGGGGATGTCAGAGTAGGGAACAGAAGAATAGGGAGCATGTCTGATGTAAACCAAACACAAGACAGTAAGCATGTAAAAGGAACTTGCATTGAATGTAAAACCAAAAGTTGGATATTTTACGGTTTGGGATGATCACTATCATAAATTCCACCACGAAATTTGTGGTGTATCTGAAATTACAGGAAAAATATTAAAGCAACTGTAAAAAAATAAAGCCTTAAGCAGAATTAGATCCTGCAACATAACGAGTTAACACACCAGCAAGTCAGCCAAAGACTACCTGAGAGTCCTGCTTCAAATAACAGACCAGATAATGATATCATTTAAATACAGTTGGTTAAAGAGACATATGAAGAAAGAAATCTCTAAAACATTTTATTGCTGAAGGTAAGGACTATGGAAAACTTCCTCAGACCTGTCAGAAACAGGAATATAGCTAGAAGAAGCAACTTATGAAGTTATTTCTCCCATGGGAGGAGCACAGGCCACCAGGGGATGGGTGGGCAATCATTTTTCAAGGGTCCTCTTGAAAAAAATGAAGAATGTCAGGGGGTCACATGCACACTTGGGCCACCATCACTGGTAAACTGATTAGCGAGTACAGATCTTTACTATTTTTATACCATTATTGGTTTGTCAAAAATAGGTGTTAATATGTGTTTAAGTAAGAAAGTAGACTTTAACACTCCATCTTGGCAGTCAGTTAATCAATGATGAGCTTATTTTTAAATATTCTCTGATGTTTTCAAAGCAGCAGAGCTTCCCTACAGACCAGTCTGACTGGTAGGTAAAGCTGGGTATGGATAAGCTAGCTAGCAGGTTTCCCACAAACCCCTGCTTATCTTTTTGAAGGTGAATGCATTATATATTTGGTGAATAACTGCAAATAGTGGAATATTATGTATATAATTTTTTGGGGGGAGAGTGTTGAAATGTGAAGTCAATCAAATAATTCTATAAAGTGTGTTACCAAAGTTTTTAAGACACCAATTTTATTTTTTTTTGCCCTCCTAGCACCTCCTTCACCTTTATGTTCAGCACCACTGCTCCACTTTCTCCTCATCTTCTTATTACGATATTAATATTTGCTTATGATTAGAATTCAAGGTACCGATTTTCTGTATTTGCAAACTGAATGACTGTTTTCTGTTTTTTTTATTAAACTTTTTTTTTTTTTTTTACTAAAAACCTCTTTCTCAGTGCTTTAGATTTCTAAAATGATGTTATGACATGGATGATGTTTATGATAATAATAAAAACAAAAGAAAAATAAATGTTTTCAATAGTCTTACGTATTTTTTTTTGTAAATGAAGCCTGCATTTGTGAAGCAACAAATCTGGTCAGATGCAGGTTTATAAAAACTTAAATGGAAAACCTTACCTCAGTAATCTAAAATTTAAATATACATGTATACTTGTAAATATAATCTAAACTCAAAAAAATACCTGTCAATTTTTTTATGGTACTTTCTAAAATAATTATAAAAAATACTCACATTCCCCTTTAAAACAGGACCACTTAGTAGTGCTGAACGATTTTGCCAAACACCAAAATGTTGATTGTGACTGTTTTCAACCAATACTGAGATAGGTTTTTAGATTTTCATTCCACTAAGCAAATCATGTAGATGTTTCCCCCTATTTCGGTTTTTTCATGAACACTTGCTTGTCCAGAGTTCATTATTGCTGGACTTTACTGTAACCTTTGCTTGAAAACGTTTTTACTTACTATCAATGCATGGATCTGTGTACTAGTTGCAGCTCTCCCTTCTCTTCTATGTGGCAGTGGAAGGAGAACTTTAGCTACTTACTGTTGTTAAATGTAATGTGGCTAAAATGGATTGCAATCTGCAATTTGAAAATTGCATTTTTCTAAATTGCAATTATATTGCAAATGCAATTAATCACCCTGTCCTACCATTTATTGAAACTCCGAGAAAGATGTTAGCAGAGCTTTGACCTTATCAAGTTTGCTCCATTTAGGTAGCAGAATTAGTACTACTATTGTTTCCTGAAGTTTTGGGAAGAACCTAGTTTCCACAGTACTTGCTAAGCACACAAGAAAACATTAATGAACTTTGGGATGGTTTGTCTTTAATAAGATAACTTTTGGCTTTAGAAATAAATATAGCAAAACTTGTAATGTGATCATTTATTTTAAAGAAACATTGTATTTACTAGGTTTTCCACAAGTTATTAAGCTCCGTGTTCATACTGTACTGAGGTTTGTGAGGAATTTTCTGCAAAGTTAAAGGCATAACCAAGAAAGCTGTTTTTGTTTTTTAGCTTAGTTTTGGTCTGTCATAGTCATTAACTGTGTGTGTCGCCCTATGTGTGTTTTAGTGTATCCATAAACCCTATAGGTCAGTTTACAAATGGAAAAATTTTTTTCTCTTCCCGTAAAGTATATTAGAGGTAAAGTAGCAGAACTGAAAAAAACAAAATCAGTAAGAGAATTTTGTTTTACTCACTTAAAATTTGCTCAATTTGTTTTATTTAACCTTTTTTTAATCTACAGACACTTGTTCAGTGTTTGCTACCATGTAATTACTTTATACAGTTAAAGATATATAGAAAATACAGTACTTTAACTACTTTGCAATACAATGACATTAGTTTGCAGTCAGATCAGTGCCCATCTTTATTAAGCCTACTTTCCTGATTCAGTGTTGTATTGGTAAAGATAATTGCAGGGTTCTCTTTTTTAAACAAACAAAATTTAAGCTTTTTTAATAACAAACAAATCACAAACTTTATATTTCCTATGGGCTGTTAAACCTACAAGAGCCTCCACTGTTAAACTGTCAGCACTCAGCCCTCCACTCCCTGCACAAGACCACCTTCCTCCCTTCCTCTCTTTCATAAATAAATAGTAAACTTTGTGCAGCTATATGCACTTACTTACATATGCAAGAAGTAATCCACCAAAGAGTAAAAAATAATAAATAAATAAAAAAGAGCAAAAGATAAAGAAACAAAGCTACAGTTATTAAATGTGTAAAGTACTGAGTTGCACATTATTTTCCTTTTGTTTTAATTATGTAAAGGGATAGTTGTTTGGTGTAACCTGACAGGGCAACTTGCCAGTGGTAACTGTAGTACAGCTTTGTGAAATGAAGTATAATTTATATTGTTCTATGGCACCACAGTTCAAACCTAGGTCATGGATAAGAGGCTTTTCTAGGAGTACAGGATGGTAAATACATTTTAGTTTAGCAGATGACAATTTATTGAAGACCCCTGAGTTAATGTGTACAAAATCGATTCTCAACATTTAATATGCAGCAAACTTAAAATATATATATATATCTATAGATATAGATATATACATAGTACTTCCAGGATGCTTAAAGTCTGGGCCAAATGTAAAAATATCATTGGTGAAAAAGTTACTAGAGCAACATAAAGACAATACCACTGAATTATCAGCTTGTTTTTACTGCATGGTAATGTTAAAACTGAATTATGTTAATAGTTAAGCATCAAAACGGTCTGAATTGGGTTAAAGAGCCAACAAACTATTTCTAATCTGTTCATCATTTTCTTGTTGACATCAAATCCATACTAACAATTAAATCATCTTTTAATGCATCAGCTCACATACTTCACTTGTTGATGAACAGCATTTTTTACCTTATTTGCCGATTCAAATTTCTTATATTTTCAGAATTCTTTGCTCATATAGGGCTTGAAAGATAGAAATGTGCATGTTTAGGCACACATGAAGAACTTTCTTTTGTCCTCTCTCTAAGTGTCCATCTCCAAGTTCCATGATTTTTGTTCTGATGATGGCTGGTAATGTTAAGTTTTGGTTTTCATAAACAAGCCACAATACTTAAGTTCAGTCGTGATGTTTACTGTGTCAGCTTAACTGCATAAAGAATGTTTGATACATTTATCTGTCCCGTGAAGCTCTCTTCTTCTTCTTCTGCATGATTTAATCAATAGCATTTGAAGGTAAACAAGCTAAAAACTCTGTGTCTGCTGTTCTGACACTGTAGACACACAGTTCGGTTTGCTAAGCTTTGCAAGAACCAGCAAAAACTGTTGAGGGGAGGGGGTTAATACATGTAAATCTTTAAAGATCAGGCTTATAAACTTCCCTTTAAAAGGACAAACTCAAGGGCTGTTCAGACTCACACCTTTCCCTTCTATATTTTTAAGAAAGCAAAAATACAATGACAGTGATATTTTCAATAGTGAGCCCCCATTAAAGCAGTAGTAGGATGCTGTTCTTCTGATCAAATTCCTAATTCAGAATTATATGCTAAACAGACTTTCTGCCAGATAAATAAACATCTCTGCTTTTATTTTACTCTACAATGTCCACTTAACATGTTTAGATGAGGCCTTTTCAGGTCCAAGTTGATTTCCATATAGGTATCCAGAGGTATGATAGAAATACCAGGTTAGAGAGATGCAGCTAGATATCAAGATCTTTCCTCCACAAATTTATCACTCTTATTTGCTAAATTCCTGAGTATTTGCATAAAGTCTGTCTTTTGGTTTTTAGTTTTTTTTTCTTCTTTTCTGGCTGTGAAAGCTCTCTGCAGTGATTCTATGTGAAGAGCTGAGAAGAGAACCTGAATCACTTCAGTAATGATGTTTGATTTTATTCACAAAGTGACCTAATTTGTAGCAAGTACTCCATGGCCGTCACCTTATGCAGAATGAGGAAGCTCCCACTGTGAAAAGACAGTATTTCCTTCCACATTGAGTCTTGCAGCATTTCAACAGAAGGTAAGGCTGTTATGATTGTGCGTAATGGTCTCAGACTCAAGAAAATTAAAGCCGACAAACACAGCAGTTTTAAAAAAGAATGAAAGTTACAGCAAAGAGGCTCAACATAAACTACAACCCCTGGCAAAAAGTATGGAATCACCAGTCTTGGATGAGCACTCATTCAGACATTTCATGCTGTAAAA
>JAUZNJ010040499.1:0-34420 GCA_034780135.1 Jordanella pulchra | reverse complement strand
TATATGCATAAAACAAGCAGAACACTATGGCGATAGCCCTACTGCTCCACTTGTGAAAGCAAAATCTGTTGGGCTCTTTTTCGCACCAAGACAATTATTCTTATTGCCACATCGCCAGACAGGACACTGAAAAAAAAAAAAAAAAAAAAAAGAACTGGTACTTTATAAATACATAGTGGTGATGCACCCAATGGGAGATGCCATGTTAAGTTACTCTATGCTTGAAGCTGCCGGCCAAAATCCTGTTCAACATGAAACTTTCTCTCTTATCTCATTACAAAGAGTTTTAAGATAATAGAAAACATGAAACCTAAAGATTTTATAATCTAAGTAGACCATAATAATTATACTACCGTACTTTTAAAAGGTTAGGAACCCCAAATCAGCATAATTGCATTAACACATAAAAAAAACATGTCATAATCATTGAGTCTTAGGTTTTGGCTTTCTTTTTAAATTTCATTCTTGTTTGTTAAGTTAATTATTTTACTAGAGTTGTGTGACTTTAGTTGTTTTCTTACACATTCTTTTTGTTTAGTTTAATACATGTGTATTCTGGTTTATTCCCCTTAAGATTTATGTTTGTATTTCCTTCTTTATTTAGTCTTCAGATGTCTGTTTTGTCTCTGTCTCTTTCCTCAGTTCCCATCCTTCCCTCAGTATTGCCACCTTGACAAATAAGCTCATCCACTCCTGACAATCACCTTGAATTCTTTCACCGGTATCTTATTGGCTTCTCTTCTCTTCTCTTCTCCCATGTATTTCAGCTTGTTGGTTGTCATTTTCCTTAACTGGTTCCTTACTTCATGCCCCCTGCTATTCTATTGTTCTCCATTGTTTCTGCTTCAGTATTACCTCCCTGCAAGGAACCTGTTTGCTTATTTTAATAATTAAAGTACATGTTTTCTTTTTCTTCCTGCTCTACATTGACGTTCTCTTTAACTGAAACATGACAGATTAGGCATCAGTAAAACCTGCCACATAGGTTTGTGTGTCTAAAAAGGCTCTTTACATGGGTTCAAGTGTGAATTAATGAAGCGCATTTTGTCAGACTTTATCATATATTAATGTGTCACAATTATATAGAGATTGTTGTGGTATGTGTAAATAGTAACTGAGAAAATATGTAATCAAATGATAGTGTAACCTGTTTCAGTTAAGGGTTTAATGCTCACTGTACGTTCTATGACTGTGCCAAATATCTAAGTATGAAGTATGATTAATCAGGTTGCTACTATCATTTGCTTGGCAGTGGTAAATTTTCCATAGAAATGATAGCTGTTTGCACTGTGTGATGTGGATTGCAATAGTCATGGCATGAAATTTTACTTCAGGTTTAAGTCTGTAGTCAATTGGTTAAGCTGTTGGAGAAGTGGATTAAAACACAGCTAGAGCATCTGGAGCTTCTGATCTAAAATAGCGTGTCTACACAAAGCAGATGTAATATTCCAAGAGAGATATTGGAAAGTAAGTGTGGTTATTGATTTGCATAAGACTTTAACTTTCCATATTGTTTTTAGAGCCTGTTACTCTTCAGATCTCTGTCACACATGGACTTTTTGTTCTATAATATTCCATCTTGCCTTTCTTCATCCATTGTGTCATAATTCTGACAGCTGCATGAGGTTATTGTCACTCTGACAAACCACTTCAACAAGCTGGTTCCTCTTTATACAATAAACCTCTTAGTATTTTGAATCATTTCAGTGATGAATCACATTGACAGTCACTCCCATTTTGGCATTTTGGATTAAAGTTTGTCACTTTAATCCTTTATGTCAGCTTCTCTAAAGAGTACATTTTTGTTGTTCATGTTAAGTCTGATTAAATTAATCATTGCTCCCACACATTTCAAAGTAAATCTGGCATCTTTACAAACATCTTGTCCTGAAACATTAGGCTAAAAAGTTTATGGAAATCAGCAACTAAAATCAGTCTGCAAATAGCACAGGCTGTACAGACATGCAGCAATTCTGTTTGGTCAGAAAAGCATTTGTAGAAACAGTCTGAGCTGAAGTGATTTCTATGTGATATAAGTGAAATCAAATATCTCATTGTCTCAGTGGTACTTTTAGCTCCTCTGCAGGTTGTTTATTCATTTATAAATACACGTATTTGTCTGCATCCTATTTGGTTGGTTGGTTGGCTGCCTGCTTGTGAATAATTTCCCACTTACAGGTGTCAGACACAAAAGCTAGAGGGGCTGGACATGCCGTCCCTCATTGTTGGCTGCGCATTAGTAATCAGGGCTTGATGTAAATAGAGACATCTCATTACGAGTGAGTGAGAAGTGTGGTATTGAGGAAGGGCAAGGGCAATGACAAGGATTCTCTGAGTAATGGGTTTTAAAAGATCAGCAAACCATTAAGTAGACCTGCAGAGCACATAGTAGCCCTTTAGGCCCATTATGGAGCAAAACACTGGCAAGCTAGACAAGTACAGCCTCTAATGGCAGGCTCCCTTTACAATTTAATGTTGTTAAACGTAGCTCTGTGGATGTTGTTGAGACGACCAATATGACTGCTGGGTTGAACTATTGACAAAGTGTGTGCAAGATACTGAATACATCACAGAACTATTTTCTCACTCACTCAGATGTTCAACTGGAGCTAATTTCCACAAGAAAATCATCAGCATTCTATGGTAATATATATTTTGATGCAAATTATACATGCTAATCTAATTTATATTAAAAAAGGACATTGCAAGTGTTGAGCTGAGGATGCCGTTCTAATTAAACATACCTACAGTTGGCTGCCATTGATTTGTACACTTAAATAAAGTAGAAAGGCTTGCCTGAGATTACTTGCCTTAGATCCTAAACAGTGACTAAAAAAAACAGCAAGCAAAGGACCCCTTCTCATCCTTGTGCACATTTAATTGAATATTTTTCTGAATGCTCTTCCTCTGGAGCCGGTCTCAAATTGTAATCAACGCCAGGAATAGTACACAGTGAGATGGGTGGCTGTTGACTGCGGGATTTAGAAACTCAAATGAGCCTTCCCACTGCTGCTGGCAAGAGATTTTTGCCAGGCGCGGCTGTGCAGAACAAGAACTAATCTGGAGCAGTCTGTTGCAGTTAAAAAGAACTGGCCTTGAAGTCATGCTTTACAGGGAGAAGTATAGATTATTCTTCATCTTCCTAAAATTTACTGAAACAGACCCACAATATATGAAGTATTTTTACTAAATATTTTAAAACCTTTCTATTCTAACTGATTACTCTTAATGTTCTGTGTAACTACAACTGTAAATGTTAAAATGAAAAATAATTATACATGATAAACAACATTCTTTATTTAGGCAACTGTGAAAGGTTTATGAGCAGGATGACTTTAAATCTAAAGATAGACTCATAAATATTCATAAGCAACAGCCAGGTCTTAACATTGACAAAGAAAGTGGGAAAATGCCTCAACTCATGCATTTGTAACACCAATGAAAAATGTAGAAGAGAGGCCCCATCATGAAACAAGACATGGATTCCCTTTTTAGAGCACAAAAAGCTGGAATAAAAGAAAGTTCATAGCATACAAACTTCATTGCTGCTTCAGAGATTCAATATTTTACTACTTGTCGCATTTAAATAAAGGAAATAAATCACAGCATATGTTAAGGTTTCATAACATACAGAGCCATAAACCCTTTAGATTTGTTTCTTTAAACACACTTGCATTTTTTCTAAGATCAAGTTTAAATCCGGTTAGGATAACTGCAGAAAAGACAAAATACAGTTTTCATATTAGAATTTCACTCATTAAGGGAATGAGGCAACTTAACTGACCTGACCACAGTGAAAAATTATGTGCCCCCGATTTCTGACAACTGCCATCAAGCATTTGCAGTAGCTAGATGGCTGCATATCTAACATTGCAATGCATTTTTTGGTACACTATTCTTTACAGGATTGCATTATTTTAGATATTTAATTGGATTTACCTTTGTGATAAATAAAGTAATTTTTGAATTGAATTTAATATATAGAATCTTTCAAGTTAAATGCCCTGTTTATGCTCATGTTGCTACATGTCAAAGCAGTTAACATTGAGCTATACTATAGCACAACTAAAACTACTTTTATAAACATTTTCAGCCTTTCACCACAGTCAGTGATCATCGTCCTGCAACAAAAACCCCATGAAATTAGAGTTTAGATTTACAAACTGATGGTTTTCTTCTGGAATAAAATTCATGGTTTGAGTAATTATGGGTTTTTATCATTGCATTATCACTATCACTAATTCTTGAGATGCTTCAGCTCTGCTCCGGATCTTTGATACACACTATCCAAAAGCTTTTCATTTTGTCTTGCCATTCCACAGAGCAGTCCAACAAAAGGGGCCTTTATGTTCTTTTTAGATCATAGATCTAATGGATCTCATCAGTTTTTTATTTTATTTTGTTTTTTTTTTTTTGTTTTTTTTTACATGTGAATCTTTCTGATTTCTGAAGCAGGAATACCGAGCTTATGAGTTATTGAATTATTGAATTGTCAACTTGGGGATTCTGATGTGTGGCTTTTAGAGATTGTGTGCCCATCTTATATTATCAGTCTGATTTATTTATTGTTTCTCTCTAAATGATTTATTTAGGCTACAAGTATGGCAGTTATAAGGTCTGTATGTGTCTATGAAAAACATGGTTAAAAAAACGGGGGTTAATCAAAGGTAATGCATCATTTAACAAAAGGGGCAATTACTGTTTGGTAGAGGTACTACACACAGGAACTCATCCCCAGATCTCTAGGTGTGAAGATAACTGCTAGATGTGCTAAATCAAATGGTCATCAAATCTCTTTCAACCAGGGGAGTTTTAACAAGCTGGAATTGAAAAATAGCAGGGTAGCTTCATCACATCCCAACACAACGGGTTACTAAATTAACAGTTTGCTCACGCTGACAGCTGATTTCAGGCTAAAAAAAAGAAAACCTACAGAATTCATTTATGCTACTGACAACAAACCACAACGGCAAGTGACCTGCCGCGGGAGTGCTGTCATGACTTTTACCTGAAGCAAAGGTGGACAAAAAAAACTTTGATTAAAAAACGGGGGACCAATTAGAAAACTAAACATTAAATGTTTGCACATGAATGATGATATTTTGTTCTCATTTAAGTGCTTGCATTTATCAGATGTTTGATATAAGCTTCTTAAGCCACGGAAAATCACTTGTTTCTGTAATTATGTACAGTCATGATACCTAATTACTTTAATCTGAGTTTACACTATCAGTAATATCCGTTCAGGTATAATCACTGTGTTCTCAAGCAAATGCAGTTTACTACAGTTTAGTTTGCTTTGGCTGACATCCAAGACACATACAGATAGCCTTTACTGCCATTTAGAAGTAGCTGTTGAAATTTGGATTCTGGAAAACACAAGCTTTCTCATTTCCATTAAACAATCAACACTAATCAGGAAATGTGTCAAATAAACAGCCGAACTGACAGAAAGGCATTAAGAAGCAGTACAATAACATAACTTTAGGTAGAGGCAATACTTTAAGTGATTTTATTTTTAAGTTGAAAACATTCCTCAGCAAATGAAAAAACATCATCAGTGGTTGCTTTTGTTATTTAGTTTGATATGGAAAATGTCAGAAACTGTTTTTAGTTTTTAATATGAATACATGTTGATCATAACGTGATTCAAATCAGAGTTAAAATACATTTAGCAAAAACATGACAGTTTTACACAAGGCAAATTAAAGGCTAATTGTCTAGCCTGTGGAACAGTTACACCAGCTGCTTATTCATCCAAAGACTTTTTTCCATAAAAATTCAAATCGGTGCCCAAGACGAAATTGCAGATTGAATGTATCTTTTGACAGCAACAATGTTCTATCAATGTGGTGTTGAGGTAGAGCTCATTACCCATATACTGACTGTTGCAGGTTCAAATCCTAGCCATTCTGACCTTTGCCGAATGTCTTTCCCCTCCCTTGTAACCCACTTTCCTGTCTGCATCCCTTCAAAATAACAAATACGAAGGCAACTAGAGCCTAAAAACATTTGTTTTGGAATGGTTGTATTTATCTTTGCAAGCTTGTATCTGCAGTATGGATGCTCTACGCTCTTGACCCTGCTGGAATAAATCCTCCATATCAAAGCTGAAAAATTAAGCATGCATTTAAAATGTAAATTGAACCTAGTTATTCTGAGAAAAGCATGCATAAGCAAGACATTTGATTAAAAGCAGATTGTTTTGACAACTTGTCGTGTGTGTCATCTTTATGAAAAAAAAGCCCCACTTGGAAGGATGAATTATGTTCTACTTTCATTGTGCGATAAATCTTGTAAATTAACCAGAGTGCCAATGGATGTCATCTATGATTAGTGTCAATCGGCCCTCTAATAAAGATGCTCTACCTGTAGGCGTGTTGCAGCTCTGGCTCTCTGATGAGGTTACAAACAGCATGAACGCTTAACTCAGGAGCATTTGGACTCGATTAAAAATAAATCATATGAATCATGTTTCTTTATACAAAGGCTTACATCAGTCACTGAAATGCATGAAATTAATCAAGTTTGAAATGAAACAAGGTTTTTAAAGCATTACAGAGGGAATGATTTGGCAATTGATAGAATATCGTGTTGACTTTGGAAGGATCGGATCTGTTGTGGTTCTTTTGAAAATCATCACAATGTGGTCAGCACAGCAAAGTCACAGAGGCATCCCACTGATGAACAGATGGGCAGCAGGAGAGGAATGCAGAGGAGGTGATCCAGAATGTGCACACACACCATGATGGTGAGTCAGTGATAAAGAACGGCAGATGAATGGATTTCTAAAACTCTTCTAACAAACTGAGAAAGCGGCTGTCTGCCTCTCCTTCCTTGTCTGTCGCTCTCATTTCCACTGCTGGATGCCTGTGAATTTCAGCGCTGACGTATGTGTTGGCTTTCTGTGCAGTGTGAAAGGAAAAGCGACGAGATGCAGGCGAGGAGAATAATTTATTGCATTCCTGTTCCTATAATGTCACACTAACTTACAGCGGCATGGAAAATAAATCACAAAAGATGGAGGTAGTGACAGTAAACATATCCTGAATGATTTTTCCGGGTGTAGAGGGGACATTATCAGGTGTGGAAAGGAATACAGTACAAGGGAACTCATTTGAAGGTAAAAGTAAGTTCTTTTTTTCTTCCCTTTTGTAAGTCTTTTTGTTGGATTTTCTAAAAGCTTTAAAAACAAACTAAATGGGGATTTTTCTCTTTTTATCTTGGCACATTAAAAACTGAAATAATTAGTGATTTACTCTTAACACACACATACGTATATCCATTTTCCATAGCTGGTCATCAGTACATCTTATGATCTTGTGATTGTTTTTTTCCTCAAATCAAACCTGGGAGGTAGCAGATACTTGAAGTCTAAGTTTATGCATAACCCATAACTCATTCTGCCAACTAAAATGCAAAAGTGGAATTAAAAGCTTTTCTTTGTGTTTGGTGCACACTTACAAGAAGTACAGCTCAAGCAGGGCCAAGAAAAGGTCATTTCTGCATATCTTCGGATTATATTTTGGGAAACTGTGAGAGGCAATTGGGCCCTGTTGATTCTTCTTTTTTCAAACATTAGGTCAGAAGTCCATATAGGCTGGCTACATATAAAATCTAGATATAATCTTTAAGGGCAGTTAAGCTCTTAAGTTATTCAGTAAAAGGTGTACAGCCAGACTTTAACGTGACCTGCAAAAACATTCACAATATTTGAGATTCACCACATTTCGTGCTTCAATAACTACAGTAATATAAAGAATGTAGCATATGTGATGGACCAATTAGGAGGGTGCCTTTTTTGTGAAGTAGAAGGAAACCAATAGCATTTTCAAAATTTTTAAAACATTTTTAAAACAGTTAGTGCATCAGCGCATGTTAAAAACGTCAAGATTAAAGTTGTGCAGATTAAAAAAAAACACTTTTAGGTAACAATGAATCTCCCACAGTAAATGCCAAGCAGTCCATAAATCTTGTATATGTGAAAGATGATTGTAAGAAAGAGGATTAATGTTTGCACAAGACATGTGTGGTTTCAAAGCAAACATATGAAAAAGGGCTAAAACAAAAAAAAAAATCCTGCAAGACGAACAGGTTCAAGGCTGTAAAGGACTTGTGAATGGGTTGGAAATCCTACCGAAAAACAACCCAAAAAAATACAACCGGACCTAAAATTAATAGTTTAGATCGAAGCATATTTGTGTGATAAGATGGTCCAGTCAAAGTTCAGACCAGTTCTCTGCTTCATTAAACCTAAGTTAAATAATGAGGTCCTTAACAGTGCTCTGGAGAACTTGTCTAAGTCAAAATTTGGCAAAATGGTAAAGACACTTAAGCCAAGGTGCTGCTGTCCGTTAGAGCTGAGAGTAGGAAGGAGGTAGGAAGAGTAAGCAGGATGCTTCCAATCAATAGTTCATATAGCATAAGGACCTTCTGACATTCCTATCCACCATGTAAGAGCTATTTATTTACTCCATCCTTTGATGGCATGACAGGACGTATGGGCACAGCCCAAACTGCTAAAAAAATGATTACTAAAGAGCTGATAGGCCAAAGTATATATTCATTTTTCTGATAATGGATGAAAAAGGAAGCACATTTTAAATCTAAATGTTCAGCTCTTAGAAAAGCAACAGTATAGAAATGTGAGGTTACTGGTGGCATTTGTATGCAAAAAGAGTTGTTTCTTAGTAACTTAAAAATCTTTGTGGGCTTAGTGTCTCAAGTTAGTCATTGCAATCCATCTGAGAGGCAGTCTGTGAAGCCATGGATATGTAATATTAAACGTTAAAAGCTGGAGCAAAAACACTGACATGAATATTGTTTCTGGTGGGAAAAAGTTAGTATTAATATGGATAACAGCTAATTAGAAACACCAACTTTCTAAGAAAATAGATTACTTAAGATTAAGAAAAGGGGTTTTTGATGAAGTACTTCAATGCATTGCATTGAACAATAAAATGAATTAAGTTGAAAAATGGGTTCAGATTATGTGCACCCTTTGAGATTGACTTTTGAAGCAGCAGTGGAAGGGGGGGGTTGTTTCCAGCTTCAGTCCATGCTTTATGAATATCCCTAAACGCTTAAATCGGCTTTGCATTGAAATCTTCCAATGGCTAGGTTTCCTGTAAATGTTTTCTTCCACTGAAATTTCCAATAATATGATTGAATATTGCACTCTGGAATCACAGCTTCTTAAGGGTTTCAGTGACGTTTTGTTTGAAAACTTTTAAAACCATCATAAATTAATTTAAATTGTACATTTAAACAAACTGAATTTAATATACTCCTTATATGTAATTACAGAAATAAAATCTTGAAATACATCACACCATTAGTAATAGGTCTGTATTATGTATAACTATACTGTATAACTTACATGTTTTAAATGTAATTCATATAAAAATCATATTTCGTTTCATTTCCTCTGTCTATTAGAACAAAAGGTGCGCTCATAGATTACCACATAAGACTTGATTTAAAAAAAAATTGTTATCACATCCTCTGAAAGAGATAAAAGATTTCTTTTAAATCTTAGCATGTTGAAAAAAGCATCACGTTTTATGAGCTGAGACCTGCAGAAATTTCAACAGAAATGAATACACCCTCAGACAGATAGTGAATTGAGGCATCACCAAGTGGTATGACCAATTGGGACGTTATGTCTTATTTGCATATGAAAAACAGTAGAAATTGGAAAAAACACAAAAGTAACACAGATTTCACAACGAGTAAAGCAACTTAATTGCATCAACTGACTCCTAGGAATCGTATGTCTAGCAGGAGAAAAATGAGCGGGAAGGAAAGAAGGAGGAGTGTGGGTGTGTGTGTGTTGAGGGGGAGGGGGGCTCAGAGGGGGCTCAAGCTTATGAAGGGGTTCGTTGTAGAGTCGACACCCCCTTAAACCCCCCACCCCACCCACCCCAAGTAACGTCAACCGTCATGAGTCTTTGCTTTCAGCAAAGGTGATTCATCTGTTGAGTGTGATCAGAGAAGCCATCTCTGAGGCAACACACACAATTGGAAATGTATTCACTCTGAAAGGCTTCATAAAGTTAGAATGTATTGGAATACTCAGAAGAAACCCGTAGAAGACGTGTACATGTCATCACACCCGTTTCACTTAATATGTTAGGTTGTCAATAAAAGCGAAGCAGGGCAGACCTCTCCCAGACAAAAAGCCTCCACACAAATGCGTAACTCAGTGATGCATGACTGCCACATCTCTCCAAAAATCCGTAGATGGAGAAGTATCTTACCTCTGAAAGTGGAGAAAAAAGAAGTTCTGCGATCCGTGCTTCCTTCCTTGCAGGTTTCATCTGTTCTTCTTTGCCAACCAGAGTCAGTCAGCAGCTCTGGACTCCCCCCGCTGTTTGAACGCTGCTTCGTGAAACCCCACCGTACAGATTAGGATAGAACAACAGATGGAAGAGGTGTGAAGTCGGATGAGGAAGGTGAATCGTTTGCCCGCAGGGTCCCTTTCCGGACTGGATGTTTGAGCTGATCTCTTGGTTCTTCGTCAAAACTCTGCCGCTGTCCAGCAGCTAGAGGTGCTGAATGAGACTCCAGGGTTTGACTGCGGTGGTTTCCTACTTTTTCTTTTTTTTTCCCCTCTCTTCAGCTTCTTCTGTTAGACTGCACAGATCTTCCCTCCCTCCGCGCAACAGTGGCGCTACTTCCTCACCAATTACACACTTTGTACGATGCTGACACGAATGCAGATGTTCAGTAAAACTGACAAAAAATGTGAAAGTCGCTGATTTAGTGTCGTTCAAATCAGTTGGGTTTTAAAGCCAGATCAATAGGTGAATATGTCTAATGATTTTTTTGTGTGGGCTTAAACAAAAAGGGAGTCGGCTGACTGTAAAACTTGCTTTACGCAAAATGAAAATCTTTCCATGATCTTAAAGCAATAAGATACAGGGAAACACCGGTCTGACAGAAGGCACGCCTTCCCGAGGGTGCAGTTGTTGGGATGTAGGTATAAAAGTAGTTCTGCTGTTCTGTGAATCTGCTCCTTCTCAACTATATGCAAATGATGAGCACTGCAGATGCATTTCTGCGCATTTGGGGTTTCGCACAAAGATGCGCTGTTTAAAGAAAACAAAGCGGTTACGCATATTTCTCTTTTCTCTATTCGTTATTTCTATTAGCCGTGATTTAGAGATTTTATCTTTTCCACCAATCGTACAAAGATGGGCTTCTCCATAAGTTCGACTTGAGGTTTCTAAATGCACACTAAGACTTAAAAGTATTGAATATTTCTCTTAAGGCGCCGACTAGCGCCACTTGAGCTCCACTGCCGCCTCACAGCGACGCTTTGCAACTGAATGATTGAGTCATTTTAAAGTTCTGAAACAGAATCAGCGTCAAGGTGCTGCACTGTCGTTTATGTCCTGCAAGATTGTCAGTGATTATGCAGGATTCTCCTGCAGGTAATTTCCACTTGTTCACTGGAATCGCTTTTCTTTATATGTTTATCATTACGGCGCTGATTGCACTTATTGATTCATCAGTCTAATCAGTTGCACCGGTTGCTCTGCTCGTAATGAACTGAGTAGAACCAGCTGCCTCCATCTCAAGCAGCACTTTAAAATGAGCTCTCTGATGTGGCCCTCAGGGCATTCCCATCAACGAGCACAGCAACAGATCGTCCCAAGCTGGACATAGAGTCATGGGCAATGAAAGATTTCCCTTTAAAATGATCAGTGCAGTTCAAATTATAGCAGTTTTATAGATCTTTCTTTGAATAACATGGATGATTTTAGTTATATAAGACATTGTCTGCTTAAAGATAATGACAATACCTTTTTGAGAATATCTGAATGCTTACAGTTTCAGTTTATCCAAGTTTGTACCTCAATTTGCAAAAGAAATGACTTTCTGAAGGGTGATTTTTCAAGTCAAACAGAAGCAAGTAGACCTTTCAGAAATTTATAATGAAATAAATACCTGTAAATAGTTATGATTCTACAAAGCAATATCATTGAGCTATTTTGTTTTTTGGTTTTTTTTCTTATTTTTTTACAATCTTTACATTTTTTGAAGAGACTGCAAGAGCAAACAAATAGAATGGTTTCAGAAATTTTTGGCTAATGAGAGTAAGGATCCCATACTTAGCAACTGCCCATAATTATATAATGGTTTGAATATAGACTCTGGTGTTTGCAACATTTGCAGCGGTATCATGTAGGATTCATTGCAAAAATACTTTGATAATCCCAAAGGAAAATTAGCAGTAACTCATGGGCAGGTATTCCAACAAATTGTCAGTGTTAGTTGTAGACGGGAAGGATCTCTGTTTCCCATAATGTTCTTCAATTTATTAAGAAATCTTCTTTTTGAAATGATCTCCAGAGGTTCTAGAGGAGTTCCTCAAACAGAACCAGCTTTCCTTATCAGCTTGTTGAGCTTTGCGTTTAAATGATCAATTAAAATATTGAGCAAGTTGATTGTTCTTCTGGGATTTGGTCGAATTCTGTTTTGGTAAGGAGGAAAGGTAGTAATTCTTTTTTGAAGAAGAAAATTAGACTTCATGACAAGATTTTGTAGTGGATACATTCTTACTGTTTGCGATTAAAAAAAAGAGATCTAAGAAAAGGTGAGTACATCCAGAGTCTGAGGTTGGCAGATGGTGGTAAATAGCATCTTGATGATGTTTCCCTTTGTTTTCTTTCAGAGATAGTGGTTAAGGAATAGAGAATTTAAAATGGGGTTGAAGTGATGGACAAAGATAAACCCGATGAAGCATGAAACCAAAACAATTTAGCATCTGGCTTGCGAGATCTGCTCTTCTACAAGCTCCTGCTGATTGGTCTTGATAAAGTGCAGCTGCAGGAGGAGGCCTGCCAGTCACACTCTACACATGATGAAGACATAAAGACAGCAACCTAGACACAACCCTTTGGATATGACAGATGAGGGATCATAGTCTTGATGGGTAAATGTGTCTGCCTTCCACAGAGCCAGAACCATTAGAGGCTTCCCCTGAGACTGGTGTACCCTAAAAACCAGTGAGGGCAGTCTTTGTCATCTTTCATCTTAAAAGGCATTGCCAGAATAAACGATTAACTGTCCAAAGACAAAACAGAAAAACTGGTGCATGACTTTGTTTCCAGTAGCTTGGATTTCTGCAACATTGTCTTTACTGGTCCCTGAAAAAATCAATCAAGCAACTGCAGCTCATCCAAAATGATGCTTACGAGTTGATGCCAACACCAGGGAAATTGATCATAATACACCAGTTCTTAAATCAGTTCACTGGCATCCTGTTTGTCAAAGTACAGCTTTTAAAATTCTGCTATCTCTGAAGTAACATTTCTAAGGTGTTTGACATGAATAAACCTTATTAACCCCTCGGATCTTCCAACACCTGCCTACGAAGCAAAGTGAGGCAGCATCTAGTCTCTATGCTCCTTAGCTCTGAGAGAAAAAATACTTAGTGAAAACTTTAGATGTGAAGAAACTGTTATTTCATTCACATCAGGATCGGAAATATTTTCCTCTCTGCATGTTTTTAAAAATCTGATTAATGTACTTTTTAAATCATTTAATTTATCCTTTTCATATTTAAATTAATATATATATTTTTGATCATGCAGGGCTGTTATTCTGATGCCTTATCTAGTGTCTCTATTCCCTTTGGTGTCCTACAGAACACTTTGAACCTCCTTGTATATAAATATTATGCCTTACCTTTAAATATTGTTCCTATATTTTCCCGAAATAAAACCTTAAGACCTTCTGAGCAGTGTCTCTGCATGCACATAAAAAACAGCAAGTAAGCATGAAAGGATACAGGCTGCGTTTGTCAAACCGACTTAAGTTGACTGAATGCATCAATCTCTGTCTCACCAACTGTTGCAGGGGTGTCTGTTTAAACAAACATATCAGTTTGTCTCAGCTGGCAATGTGTGTTTACAGCTGGGTGTGGAATCTGTGCACCCAACCTGATTGCATTCAGACTCGGATCAGGGATTTTAAACATCTTTGACTCACTGGACCTCAGGTCAGGGTTGGTCTGTTTAGACGTGTAGAATTGCACCTTTGTTCCTCACACAATAGCTGCTTTGCAAGCTTTGCATGCTGAATATTTCTAACTAGTGCTCATTGGTAAAGACTACTAACTGGAAATTAAGTGTAAAATTGCTGTGAGTGAGGTAACCCCTCCTCCTGATAAGGCATGCAGTAATTGTAGAATAGAAAGTCTCTTTTTGATAGAAAGGAACCTTCACCAGAACCAGGTTCAGTATAAGACTTTCTGCCACACAAACTATATTTTGAATAGTTAAATACAAACAGTGAATCAAGTTAAATCATGAAGAAAAAAAAATCCACTATTTAAAGCATTCTGTCATCTCTGTGTTGATTCTCTGACCCAAGTCGAGGTCAGTTCAGCTGTAATAACAGGACAGATGTCTTTACCTGAGATTTGATTGTAAAACAGGGAAGCCCTTTTAAGTTTGTTAGAATAGATGAGGAACCAGGCAGCTGCTAATTGCTTGTTTAACATAAGTGATGATGATTTATTGGTTTTTGCTGAATTTAGTAAAAATGTTCAGTAATGGTCTATGATGATTTTTGTATTCTTTTCCCTGTTGGCTCAGTGTTTCTCTGTTGATTTACTGACAAATGAAAAATAGATATTTAACTGTTATGATAAAAGAGTTATGGTTTACTTGAACATACTAGCTATAAGTTAATAACAATAACTCTGTAAACATAATGTAGCCTATTAAATATCTAATTTTAAGTTGTCAAGCACTCAGTGTCTAGAAATAGTATTCACACCCTTTTTCACATTTTGTCTCAAACCAAAATGTATTTTAGGGGGGATTTTATGTAACGCACCAACATATTTGTTTTTTGGTTTTTTTTTCTTTACAAGTGGAGTTCTGAAAAGGGTATTTAGATAGATCTAAAAAAATCCAGGTACCCATTTGCTTTGATTAATCTCCCTTCATTTAGTCAAGTATCAAGAGCGATATGTTCTCAAGTACTTCAGGAGAGAAAGAGTAAAGTAACTTTCAAGAAAGATAAATGGAATAAGAGCAAATACTCATAAAGAAATCATAGCAGAGATAAAGCTTAATAAAGATTAGAAATAGAAGAGCTTCCTGCTAAAGTCAAATTTAGCTCCATCAATTTAAAAGAGGTTTTGTTAGTCATCTGTCTTTTAAACCTTCCTTGAAGTAACATTTAAAACAATTGAAGAGCCTGAATGCCTAACAAAAGAATGCCTGGAGTCAAATCCCCCCTTGCATTGTACAATCAATCAACAAAAACCTCTCTTAAAATACATCAATTAAATTGTTGCAAACTGCTCTCAAGCAATCCAGCATGAAATATGCTTTCACAGATGCTAAAACTGCATATCATACTACATAAAACAAACATGGATAGCTGTGGGGAAGTCATTTAAAACATTAATACTAAGAAAGGACATATGAACAAAATAAAAATAAACTAAAGTTTTAAAATCATAGAAGCATAAATTCACACATTTGCAAAAGAATGACAAAAAAAGAATCAGCATCTTCTCATGGCCAAAATGGAGACCATAAATAACAAGAAAACCTTCAGACCCTTACAAAAGTTGGAAATAACCAAAACTCTGCAAACTTCTATTCAGTGGAATAGCCTTCTAAAGGAAACTGCTCAAGTAATGAGAGAGATAGCAGAGTTCAACGTTCACTGTTTTACTCATTCACTAGTTTGCACAATGCTCTGGTTGTATTTTCTAATGAACTTTGCAACCCATTTGTTACCTAGACTTTAAAAGAAAGGTTTTAAATATGGTTCAGTGCATATTTTACATATCAGGATTTTGCTTACAAAGGAGTTTAGAGAAGAAGAGCACCATATAACAAATGAGTAGAAAATCTGAAGGACAAACCAAGCAACCTAATGTTATCTATGTGTACATCATAGTTAACCAGTAAACATAAAAGTGAACTCTTCTTCACAGCCAATATCAGTATCAGGTGGTGAAGAGAGCACAGGTGGTTATAAGATGCTGCCTGCCAGGTCTGGACTCACTTTATGTTACATAAGTATAGAAAAGGGACAGGCTCATCACCACGAATCCACCTGGGTTTAGGCAACTGGACGTGAAGTTTTCTAGAAGATCCTTCATCTCTCATCCAAGAGGCTTCTCCAGTTTTAACTCCAGCTTAAGTTAGAACTGAAGAAGCCTCTTGGATGAAAGGTGAAACGTCCGCTAGAAAACTTCATGTCCAGTTGCCTAAACTGAACTTTCCAAGCTTGAACATGACCTGGATGACTGAGAACATTCACAGATTCATACACTACTCTTTAGGTAAATTCATCATGCTGCATTCCTATGTACATATTTCATACTCCCCTTTAGGGATGTTGTTAAGATGCTATAAGTGCTCAACTTTCCCACCTGTCTTGTGCGGTTTTTTTATCCTTTTCTTTTAATTATTTCCTAAAGACTTTTAAGGATACTCATTCCACCCCAGAGTGTTTTAAATGTGTCTGCATTCAATATATGTGCATCCTGAGCCAAACAAGTGTCTAAAGAAAAAAATCATTTTGGCTCCATCATTATATGATTCTTGGTTCTACTATCTTGCTAACATCAGTTATATATAGATATATAGATAGATATATATAGATATGTTATTTCCTCTCTCCAAGTTCAGGCATATGGAATCTATAATTAGTTTTAGCAAAGCCAGCTATCAGGACTGACGTGTGAGGGCCTGTGCCAACTAGAAATGAGCGAGGCCCTGCTCTTTGATATGGATGCATAATTGCGCATCAATAAAGCTTGATTTGTGCTCTTCATAGTGTCTAAATTTTCCACACCCTGCACCTAGGAAAATTTATAAATACATGGAAATATGGTCCATAAATCTCACTTGGATCAACAGACCCTGAACAATTCTTGGAAAGAAATTACTGTCACTCGCCTCTTCTTTTTGGACGAGCATCATAAAGAGGCTCTAAATATGTTGGAAAAAGCTCTGTTTTCTACATCTACTTGTCTGTGCCCTACACTCACCCCAATAGTTGGGAAGAATATTAGATGCAAAGGGGGAAGCCACAGGGAGAATATAATGCTGCAAACACCGTCAACAACATTCAGTTTGTAGATTAGACAAACATAAACCAGGCTTAACAGTCACATGGACACGACTATTATAGTACTGAAAATATTATCGCACAACAATTTGTTCCTATCAAACAAAATAACGCAACCAAGTTTAGACTCTGATGTGATTTGTTACTACAAGTCAGCTAAGTCACTTTCTTTTTGGTCTCTTAATATCTCTTACATAAGCAGCTCAGATCACTTTTCATTTTCATTAAAAACAACAAACTATAATCTTTACTGCACAAGAATTCTTAAGTATAAATACAACACTCAAAAACTATACATGACAGTTAATCTTTGATAGGGTCGATAAATTAATCCAATCCCTGTAGTGATTTCAGTGAATTCCTGAAAAGTCATAATTTTACATTAAAAATGCATTTATTACAACAACAAAAAAAACGTCATGCCCTGTGCAGCTGCACAGTTTGCACAACCTATGCAGAGGTTTAAGAAGTTATGACATCTGTAACTCTGTTACAGCTCTGTTTTGTTCTGTTTGGTTTTGTTACCACTTGTGAGCAAAAAAAGTTATAAAAGTAAAACAGACCATAAAAGAGAAAAAATAAAGTGCATGTAATAAGAAATTATCCTACTTTTTTGTGTTGCAGTGTGTGTGGAAATGTAAGATGTTCAATGTTTTTGAACCCTTGACATAAGCTTAAAGAGATGCTACAATGAGTTCACTGCTTAGTCGTAGAATGCTGAAGGAAAAGGTATATTAAATTATGCAAGCTGTTAGCTTTGTTCTGGTTATGAATGGTTTTTCTCACGCTGTTACCGCAACTATTATGAAAAAAGGCATAATTCCCCCAGAGTATTCTCACTTTGAGAAATAATGAACGTGAGAGTGAGACATATGACCTGCAGGGCACACTAGTGATTACAAGAGGTTTTATACATTGCGATATGTAAAGCTGGCATGATACTCCAAAGTCTTAATCATTGAGCTGATGAGGGCCATGTCAGGATTAATAAATAATCTTTGTTGTAATAAAAATCTACTCCATTTTCACCTTGGCCAGTCTCATAAGCTCATGGGTCCATGAATTATTCTGCTCATTCCTAACAGTGATCCATCTCAATTGGGTGGGCAGCACGATTGGGTTAGCTCTCTCCTCTGTCTGTGCTGACAGAGTGGAAACAAGAGAGTTAAGTCAGTAAAAAAAACACTGAGGTACAGCCTAGAATAAAACACAAACAAATAAATCCAACCCAACTGGATGCGCTTAGTATAAAACAGGTAATTACTGGCTGAGTTAATGTAGCTCACAGCAGACAGTAACCCCACTGTTCTGTGTAAAATGGTCCACATTCTTCCTCTTGGGGGTGTCCTTTAAGGATACAGAATAGTAACTTGGGTTTGTCAGTTCTTAGGACAATATTTAGAATGAAATGTAACAGTATAAAAAACTTTTCCATCCCTCTGAGGAAAGAAATTGCCAGCCTTTGTGTTACCTGAAGTGCAACTGAATGATGGTACACCAGTGAGAGCATCTGTGTCCCCATCAAGAATAATCCCATGCAGTTCTGTATCCCTGATGATGCCAAAAATGCGGGCATCCATGTGTAAAAGACTAGTTTCTTGTTATCTTCCTCCAGTTGTAGATAACTCGTGTATTTCGACCGTGATACCCTTTTTTTGCCATTCATTCTGATGTTAAAACCATTCGTTTTTTTTACCACTGACAAGGCTCTCTCCTCTAACCCAATAAATGTGACTATAGCCATGACATCCTCCCATGCCAAGGTTTTTTTTTTGTTGTTGGTTACACTAGAATTGAGGGTTCCAAATAATTTTTCTTGTTTATGTTCTCTCTACCTCAATCTCACTCTTGGTAAACTTCCTCTTCTTTGCCCTCTTTGCCATGGTTTCAGAGAGGTGTAATGCCCATTCATGCAAGCAATCCTACTGCCAGATAGAGACAGTTGGAGGTGTTTCTGAATTCAAACGAGCAGGATAGTTCAGAATAGGTGGGATTTATCATTGGGAGGTACTTACACTTGTGAGCGCGCACATTTGATCAATTAGAATTTCTTTGTACTTGCCCACATTTTAAACTTTAGCTTGGTAAATCACACCCCCTGTATTTACTTTACCTTTACCTTCACATTTTAAAGTCTTGAAAATAACTTTTGTTTAATTATATTTGACATATAAAAATTGTAATTTTACTTCTTTACTTAGAAGTCTGAGACATTGCTGGAATTAATTATGACAGGGTTTATTTATGTGTAAATGTGTTGTTTGGTGGCACTGACATTTCCTGGCCCAAATGATTTTGAAAAAAAGTCACCTTAAATTAAAAATATAACTCCTCACATAATTAAATGATTTCTCACCATACATTCCTCTCAGGTGATCAGCAGGGTGAGTAATACCACAGATTGCTAAATAAATGTAACAGTGTGAGGAATTTACAATAATTGCTGTAAACATTTAAAAACTGCCACATCACCCGTGCATAATGGTGTGCGAAGGACGATATAACTATTCTGGAGACTTTGTAAATGGAAGAATTAGGAACAAACGCATTTTCAAGGGGGCAGTGGTTAGAGCTGTTGCTTTGCAGCAAGAAGGTTCCGGGTTCGTTCCCAGCCTGGGGTCTTTCTGCATGGTGTTTCCATGTTCTTCTCATGCATGCGTGGGTTCTCTCCTTGGATAAACTTTGTTTTTGCTCTCTCACCTGTAGGTCCCATTGGTAATCATTAAATAACATTAATCAGCTGTCTCATTTAGACACAAGTGGACGCTTTGCATTGATCATTTATGGTGTAATGTGGGCATGTGAGGACCAGAGCAAAGGAGGAGCCTTGTACTCAAGCTTTAAGGTCCAGTTTTGATCTATCAAGGAAAATCGTTTGGTTCCATGTTTGTGCATAGTTTTAAATCTGACATTTTTATTTTTTTTATGTATATATACTTAATTTTTGCCTTAAGGATACACTTTTAGCATGGATCCCATGCAATCCTTGATGAATGAGATCCCAGATCTTTAAACGAAGAAAAAGTACGAATACTGTAAGAAAGTAGACGTGATTCATTGAGTTAACTTGCCATGAACTCTGATAACAGTGGCCTGTAATTGTCGATGTTTTGGAATTTAAACTTTAGGGTTTCCCTTTTGTTTGTTTTTTTTTCTCAGCTGTTTTGTTGTGTAATTTGAGGTCAAATATTGTTGGGCACTTTTTTCTGTATAAGTTAGTTTGATTACTTTATCAAATCCCTACATTTATGAGGAGTTCCTGGCTGCATTTTGGTCCTACTACAACCGCATCCAGCTCCCTGTAGCGAATATGCTAATGCTTAAAAAAAGAACAGATGCCATATAGGCGTGGAGACTAAGCTGAATTATATGATCACTTAATTTATTAAATAGCTATACGAGGTTACAATAAATATAAACATGGCAGGCAGTAAAATGTTTCAGTTTTACCAAGATGATTTGGGCAGAAATGAAGTTATAACTGCTTAAACATCCCTCCTCTTATTTATGCCAGTAAGGGTTGTTTTCAGTTTTTAATGCATGTAAAAGATTTATTCACCCTCCGGTGGTATGATAAACTGTAACTGAAATTATTGCTCACCTGTCTGTTTAGGTTTGTGCATCAGCTGAGACCTAAGAAGGATCCTGGTGAATCAGTGATGAGCAGCCGCTAAGAAAAGTAGTTCTTGAAAACCCTGGGAGAAATTCTGTTAGATTATTTAAAGAGAGAAAGAATTTTATTTATTTTATTTTATTTAAAAATGGAGGTCATTAGAATACGCAAAACAAGTATTAGTTTAGAGGGAAAGAAAATCTTATTTAAAGAAATCATTCAGTCCTGTGAACATATTTTCCACTATTCTATTCTGAACTGCGCACACAGGCTTTTTCTCTCCCCCCTTTATTCACTGCCACAGTTTATCTTTGATGAAAATGCTGCCTTCCATACATTGTGTGAATGTAATCCATTTCAGAGGAATGTTTGCTGTGGCACCCAAGAGTCATTTTTGAATCATACAGTGAGACGCTATCTGCTAAAAGCCACCAAACCTCTTTTTACAGTCACAGGCAGGCAGGAGTACTGTTTGGTTTTAATCCTCAGAAGCAGCGATAGTCAGAGCACGGCTAGGGCAAGTCTTTACAGCAGCCAAGTTAGGAAAAACACTGCCTAAGATGAGACCATCAAATATTTACATATGAAAATGATGTGTGTTGAAGACGATTACTGCCTAACTTTGAAAATGCAGGAAATGAATCCTATAAGTTATATTAGTTTAAAATGGTTGGCTACTTTATGCTGTTTAACAATCAAGTAGAAAAATACTTTTGTGTTAGAAAAAAAAAACTTTTACTACTCTGGGTGGAAGAAACTGTTTTTGTTTGGGTATTTCCTTCCATTTATAAAACTAGAGAAAATCTCTATGATTCCAGTATTTTTTTATAAAACAAAACAAAAAAAACTACTTGCCTCTGTTTTCAGGCTACTTTTCACGTCATGTTTTTCATTTTGTTAAACACGTTCTGATAGAACTAGAATGTTTATGAAAAAGGTGGCAGTTAGTTTTCTTTTTTCATGAAAAGCCCTGAGAAAAGGAGGTTTGTCCAATATCAATAAATAAAAAATGAACCTTAATAGGAGACATAATTATCCAAAGCAAGAACATAATACTATCTTCAAATGATGATTTCATTCATTTGAGGGAACAAAAGCTGTATAAACCTTGTGTTGAAAAAGAAATTGCCTCCCAATCCATTAATATTTGAAGAAGTTGCCTCAATAGCAGCCACTATTATGGGGCATTTGCTTTAACTGGCAGTGAGTCTCTTACATTGCTATTGAGGGATTTTAACCTGGTTCTTTTTCCACGATTGTTTTAATTAGAGCCACAAGGGACAGAAGAACAAGCTGGATGAGATCATGTCACATAATCTGGATTTGATTTAACTCTGACCTTTGACTAAGTTACCCAAAAACCTTTAGTCGTAACTATTCATGTGGGGCTGCTGGTGTGCTTCATATTATTCTTCTATTGCATTATTGCTTGTATTTGTTCTACATGCATCAGTCAGAGCAAATTATTAAGGCAATGAGGCAGCGAAGCAGCACCAGATCATCCTGGCACCACTATGAGGGATTGCTGTTTTTTTCTTTTTAAATGATGTCCTACTTTGACAGCTGTAACCAAACTTTTCCAAAAAAAACTTTATCCCTGTATGTTCCCAAAGGTCTTTGGAATAGTCAGTATAATTTTTTACAGTTGTTTACAAGTTGTAATTCTCCCATCAATACCATCTTTTTTTTTTTTTCTTTGTCAGGTTATAGATAACAGTACTAATTGGGGTGTTGCTGAAGTCTTTCCAGACTGTTAAATTTCAACAAGTTTGTTTTTATCTGTTTCTTTAACTCAAAACATACCAGGTTTCTCCATATATAAGCCATGTTAATGTTTTCACAAAGGTTCCATTTAAATAATCCAGTGGATGTGGTTTGTCATATGTTTTCTAAGCTTTTCATTACAGTTAATAAAAAAAAATCCAAGAGGTGCAAACATCTTTTCACACGAAAACAGGCTGGTTTGATTGTTCTTCCTTTAATAAATAAAGTCATCATTTGAAAACTGCTCTTTTTTTATTTACTCAGCTTATCTTATTCACCTATTAAAAACATTATTTCAGCACTTAAACATTCAAGTATGAAAACAAAGCAGAAAAGAAGAAACCAGTAAGGAAAACCAAATCATTGTCCTGCATTCTGTACACTCTACTCTTTAAATTATATTATCTAAAGAAATCAAGCTGCATTGTTATGCTGCAATGCCTATTAACAATTTTATGAAATAATAAAGACTTACGCTAGGTGGGGGTTTTTTGTTTATTTTTTCCAAGTAAAGAATAAATGCCTATTATTAGTAAGCCAGTTAGTAACATTCTCTCAGCTCAACATATGCTATCACATTTGGAAGGGTGTTGTACATTTAATGTGTGATTTTGGCATGTAATTGTGCTATCAAACTCCAATTAGCGCATCTGTTCTTTTGTGCAACAGAAAAAGAAGTGGTTTTATGTTCCTGCACCGGCATAAATTGTTGCTTTCTCAGGCCTGTGTTCATCACTGTGTACAAATGGTAAAAATAAATCCAGCAAAAACATCATCCAGCAAATTTTAAGCATTTGTTTAAGTGTTTTTTTATATAAAGAAAATTATAGTGAAAATGCTGTAATTCAATAAGTGTAGCTATTTTCAAAAGAAAATAAGCTTTGATTTTTAAGATAAAAAATTCCAATAAGCATCAAATGATGCAAGATTTAACCAAATCCAAAAATAAAAAAGCAGGTGTTTTAGCCAAAATCTATGGCTGGAAGCTGTATTTAGGGTGAAGCTTTTAAAACTTCATGTCAGATATAAACCAATAGCAGCTATGGTTGTATTCAGTTAAAGTATATATTTATATTAATTTTTTATTCAATTCTAGTTCTTTACTACTTATGAAAATAGGAAACTCAGCCTTCTAATTACAGGTGAACATTTAGCATATTTAGCCAAGTCCTATTAATAGCAGTATTATTTCATATTAAATGAAAGAACATCTTAAAATAACGTAACATTATAACTTTTTTGTTTTCTGTTCACTTGGTTGATTTAAGATAACTTTTGTCTTTGGTGTATTGGTTTGGCTTACTGATACACTTAAAGACAAATATCTTGTTATATATTGACCTAATGTACATCAGCTAATGTTTTTGTAATGGACCTTTCATTTGCATTTGCTGCATTTGTTTTCAGCTCGGTTGATTCAATACTTTGTAATACAATGCAATTACAGCTGCAAGTGTTTTGGGGGCATCAATTTGTTAGCTTTGTACTACTTTAGACTGAATATGTTGCCCGTTATTTAATTCAGTTCAATTTAATTCATAAATACTTTATTAATCCCAAAGGGAAAATGAAATGGTGTTGTAACTCAAATTATGCAAATTTTCTCCAAAAAGTCATTAGAGATGGCAGCAGGCTGGAAGGCTCTCCTATAAGGATCTGAGGAAGCCATCTTACCGAAGATACTTAGTTGTTTGATTGTAGACTCACTCAGAGGATGCTCAGGCGTGTCCATTGCTTTATTTTATGAAGTATCGTTCTTGTACAAGCCTTCCTTCTTTGTAAGGCTCTTTGTGAGTCACTTGTTGTGATGTTGCTACCCCAAATGATGACAGGAGAAGGGATAGTCCAAAAGAGACGTTTAGGCGATCTACATAACTTTGGAAAAAGAAGACCTGTAGAATCTACAATTCACAATAAGTAAAGTCTAAGTACCTTCTTGTAGAAAACTTCACGTTTGCATCTGCATCTGTTGTCCAGGTAAAAAACAAGCTTATTTATACACCTCCACCATCAATTATTCTTTCTCAAATAGCTTAAATGTAGTCATACTGAATAAGGACATGAGCTTCTGTTTTTAATTATTTTGAATTGAAATGAATTGTATTTTAAAATCTTGGCAGTCCTCTTTTAAAATATGAGCACAGTGGACTGAGCAGTTATTTGAAAGTGTACGTAACTCCACTTTATATGCACAACAGAAAGGTTCTGATGTAATCTGTTTCAAGAAATGTTTTGAGTATTCTGGACTTGTTTAAAATTAACAGGGAGTGTATATTGCATCAGTGCCTTTCGCATTAATAACGCACTCTATTCTCATTACATAGTGCCGTCCCCAGCCAAAAACAAAATAAAGCAACCTTATTCATGTTGCACTATCCATATACCAGGGAATCTAAAATGCTTCTCAATAGATTAACATAAGATGCAGAGCACTACATCGCTCTAAGATCAGTCTGCGCTGAATTAACTTTAACATCTGTTATTTACTCTTTTAAGCACTAGTTCAGCTAACATGAATCTACATTCCACAGTGTGACTAAATGCATATATTTTTTTCCTGTAATTGATTAATCAAACTTCACATGTCCAATTGATACTGTATTTTTTCAAGATAGTAAATTTCTTTAAATAAAAAAAGTTAATGCAAACACATCTTGAATTTCTTTAATTTCATGTTTCATTTCCCTTTTAGAATCAATAAAGCATTTTGGAAAGGGAACCTTTTTGAATCACAAGCCCTAATTAGATCTTAGGATCCTGATAACATAAGATTAATGCAAAGAAACCCTCAGTGTTCTAAACTAAAAGTTCCTGGAAGTCCAGGTCACAAGTTTAGCTACTTCATTCTAAACCAGCTGAATACAATGTTTTAGTAAAGTTTTACTATTCCTAACTCCAATTCCCTTTTTTAGTTGTTTTTCTTAGACAAGCAATTTTTTTTAGAAACATAAGGACAAGAAGGAGATCCTGTATGCTTTATAACCCAGAGAGGATTCTTTAAAACTAAACCAAAGATTGTGAGACTTGAACCAGACCTTTTTACATTTATTCACCACATTGTCTCCTTCCTTCTCTTCTCATCTGTTACATCATCTCTGACCTTTCTATTTGACATGGCAGCAGTCAAATGTCAGGCCTCAAACATATAATTGATAGAAGGACTGAAACCACTGAAAGCAGTTGTCTTGGAGAGGGCTATAATCTCTCAGAAAGCTACGGCAAGAGCCTGGCCTCTGGAGTTGGCCTAATTACTGACCGGGCCTAATTGTCTCCTTGTATAAGCTTTAGAGTGAGTCAGATGTGACACTTAAGGCTAGACTTCCTCTGCTTTCTGCCCTTTGTGGCAGTCCTGTTAACCTTTCCCTTTCACCTCCTTCTCTCTTTTTTTCTGTTCGATTAGACGCTGTTTAACTGAGCTGAAGGGTGAGAGCTGGAGCTACTTCCCACGCTCACTAAAAGGTAGTAATTGCAAAAATAATTACCTGCTCCCAGCAGGACAAAAACATTTGCATTAGCTTAAATACGCATAGCTTTGGAATAGATTTGAGATCATTGAGGTAATTTGTTTCTGGATTTTTCTACTTATCTTTGGTTTCTTTGCTTTTAAATGTTGGCCAGGCTTTGGGTGTTGACATTAGCAATTAGGCGAAGAAATAGAAAGAAAACTTGCTAATCATCATATTTTACATCAACAGAAAACAATACTATCTGCAAAGACACCCATCTCTGTTTGCCCTTTGGAATATTGTGAGCTTTAGAGCGTATTGTCATCACTCTGTAATTAATCATACTACCTAACAGAATTCACAGGTTCTCCTTTGGTTAATTGGACTGCGGCAACAGAATGAACTAAGTGATGATTTATTCAGCAAGCATGTGCCTGCTTCCTCCTTCTTCTTGCAGGTACGGAGGATGGATGGCTCATCGCTGCACTCAGGAACTCCTGGTGCTCCTCCATCCCTCAGGCCAATCTGCTCTCACGGCACATTTACTTAGCTAGGCCTAAGAGTGGCACAATAAGATCGGTAAAGGATACAGTTGAATCAATTTTCTCACTTTTCTCTACATCCATGACTTCCTCAGTTAAAACAGGGGAACAGATGAAGATATTGATCAGTTTGTCAAGTGAACTTTATTACTGTGGATGTTTACAAGTTAAAACAAACGCCTGAGTCAGCAGAGATGGAAGTCATTTAGGAGTTTGCCCTTTCCACTTTCCAAGTCTTTGTTTCATTTACTAGCCGGGCTGTGAGGCAGCCTAGAGATAAATACATCATTTCAGGTCTGTTGGAGGTACTGTAAGTCCCTTGCAATGCTGCTTATGTCTGCTTCTACCTTTTTTTCTCCCACTGAAGAAAATATGTAGGTAAAAAAGACAGTAAATGTTTTTTGTCTCCTTGTACTTTTTCCTTTTTTTCCTTTTCCCTTTCACTGAAAAAGCATAGAACAGTGTGAACATGATATATTATGTATATAATGTTCTGTGCCGTCAAGGAGTGTAATCGTGGTGCATTGTTTACACATAAGTTATACAGCCACAATAAATGACGTTTTGGACAAAAAAATATTTTATAGACTTTCTTTATTGATATGCTTAAAAAGTTGCTTTAAAATATTTTTTGACGTGAGAAGATTCTGATAAAATGGTCACAGGTGACACAGTATGTATTAGAATAGAGTTCTTTTTTAATGGATAAAATAACAATGAGCAACACTGAGATTAGAAGAGCAGTGTATTCTATTGTGAATTTTTTTGGGAGATCAACGTAAAGAAAAATTATGAAGTAAAATAAGGTGTGTTTTTTTTTTAAATGTTTCACAAATACAAATCTAAAAAATGGCATATTTTTAGAAACACTAAGTCAATAATTTTTCAAATTGATTTTGATTATTTTGCATGTTTTCAAATCTTTAGAGAAGCTGAGGGCAGTAGAGCAGGGTCTGTCTAATAAGTGTTTGATCTCTAGCATTTAACAAATTCTATACAGAATTAGATAAATCATTTATTAGTTTTTCAGAGGAAATCCCCCAGTTTCAGATTGTTTTTGATTTACATTTATTTAAAAGTTTGGGGGGTGAGCCCTGTGAGTGTTTTACCCCCTCACTAATAGGTGCTGTATACATGCATTTTCTGGCTCTTTCTCATCACTCTCCTTTTCATTGAGGTCACCTGGTCACATGTTGCCATGGAAGCATGCCCATGAGCAGTGCTGACAAGGAACTGGTGGAACTGGTGTTTTCATGAGAAAAGTCCAAAAGTGTGGTGTCCATGGCGAGGGCGGTGGATTTACATGGTATACCTATGCAAACTGCACGGCGAAGCGGCCAGTGGTGAATCCCATGCTGTGGTAGCGTTTCCTGCTCCGCTCCCACCTGCTGCTACTGGATTGAACTGAGAGCGGTGACCGCTGAATTTGAAAAATCTGAACTTTTCCATGAAATTACGGCACAGCAACAAATCAGGGACTGGCTGTCATTGTGATGGATGTTAAAGAAGTGCAATAGAATATAGAGAAAATGATGTTAACAAAGGACGAAATAAGTAATGCTCTGAAGAGGTTTTTATAGTTACTTTAAAAGAACCAATTTTAGTTTAGCCTTAGAAGTGCTCATTGTCCTCCCTTACCTCTAGCACAGACCCGGTCTGTCGCTGCCCACTCCCTGGCATCAGGACTTTCTACGCTGACTTTCTGGTGAAGTATCGCTGAATCTGACAGTCATCTATGCCAGTGTTTTTCAACCCTGGTCCTCAAGGCATACTGCTCTGCATGTATTAGTTGTTTCTCTACTGCAACACACCCGATTCAGGTGATTGCAGCCCAGCAACAACTGCTAATCTGCTATCAATTTATATCAAGCTTGTAAAAGAACTGGGAAACATCCAAAACATGCAGAGCAATCTGCTTTGAGTAGCAAGGTTAAATAACAAAGTAAGAAAAGTTGTGTTTTTTTTTTCTGAAAGAAATAGATACTGTTTACAATTTGTCAGAGCTCTACAATTTATGGGTTCCAGTCTGATTTCTTATTTTGGTCAGTAGCTTTCAATTTCCTTGAAAGAGCTTTACACTAGATCCACACCTACAAAAACACAATTCATACTCGGATATATAAACCAGTAAGGAACAAGGTGATTTATTAAACTCTTTACCCATGGGTTCATCTATATTTGATTCAAATTTGATATTTGAAGAGAGGAAGCTGGTATCACTCAACTAACCTACCAACCTCGACTCATCCTAATCTGCAATAGTTGTTCATTAATGAATAAACCTTTGTGAAACCTATGTTGAAAAACTTTGCTACTCAAAGAAAACAATAAAACTGGACTTCTGTCAAATCCAATTCAATGTTTAAAGGTTTTGCATACAATCACTCAAAGAGGTTTCAACATCTTTTAGGGATGAATCATTGACTTTCTGGTACGTAAGCTAATATATTGGCAAACGGAAATTTCTACATTTATTCCAAATGATGTGGCACATTTTACAAATGCCCACGCCAATAAAATAAGGGCTCATACATCAACATAACAGTCACACCTTCTCTTGCAGTAGTTTGTTTCAGTGCTGCTAGCGCAGCATTACCCCCAGATAACCACGCTTTAATAGTTAATGCAGCTACTGGGGCCCCCGGCATTACAAATGGACCCATCCGTCTGGCCCATGTCCCTGTGGGTGGTAGTGCCACAGTCTGTATTCTGCAACTCAAATCATTTATCAATAGGAAGATACCTGACACTCGCTGGCAAAGGATACCAAACACTGTGATGTGGTCAAGGCCAGAGACGGACATCCTGATGTCAGAAAAGGGATCTGTCAACTGATATTACTCGGAACACCACAATGGGACATCCCCACTTCACAGCTGGGTTGCAGGCTCAGAGTATTATCAGGATTGCCAAATCCCACAGTTCTGCTCTATTCAGGCACTGAACAAAGGCTGAGTGTGTGTGTTATTTAACAGATACACGCAAATAAAGCTTTATTCATTTATACAAGGAGACATAGAGGGAACATAAAAGTATGAGTATGAGACCAAAACAACCATAAAGAGACTTTTAAATGATTATAGTCGAAGACAGAATTGCTACAAAGAGAGACAAACTCCCACAACGTGAGAAAATGATTAAAACAAAGTGGAAGCGCCAATAAACCAACACTAAAGAGGACAGATACAAATTCTACACAATGTGATGGAAGCTGGCCAACAGAGACACAAAAACACCAAGAAAAGATAATTCAAATCATAACGAAACATGAATTAAAGGAGTAATTTTTATCTTTTAGGGAAGGTTCAGTGAAGTTAATACCAGTGAACAATTGTGTACATGTTTTACAGATAGGTCAGTTATCATTATCATATCACTTTGGGTTTGCAGAAAAATAAATACATGTTTAGAACAGATTAGAAAACAAAGAGTCAAACAAATGTTTTCAGTTCAAAAAAATTTGAAATGAACATGTTTATATCTGTTGGATGCAACATGGTATCCATGGTTATAACATCTCTACACTTTTGAATAGGAATGTCAAATTTGTCATTGTTTTCTTAGTCAAACAGCTGATCTGTTACTATGCTGTATGAGCCCTGTTTCTAAGACCCCCACCTTAAAATACCCTTGAGGAATAATACCATAATTTTACATTGAACACAAAAAAGGATTACATGACCTAATTTAGATTTAACAATTGTCTATTTAAGAGCTCATGGTATTCCCTAATAAAATCCAAAAACATTCACATTAAGCTTTTTCAAAATAGGAAGAATTAAATGCTTATTCAGTAACAAGCATAAAGAGAAAACATCTGATGTATTCTAAAACATGTATGCTCATGAGTGGGGAAGGTACAACCTAATAAAAGTACCTAAAGCCAGCGCAGTGTTGGTGCAGTTGTTTAGTGCGTGACCATGTATGAGGCCTGCATACATGGCCGTCGCCGGTTCAAATCCCAGCTAGTCGACCTCTGCTGCATGTCTTCCCCTCTTTCCTGTCTACCTACTTTCAAAAATAACACAAAGTAAAGGCCTCTAGAGCCTTAAAAATATCATTTTAAAAAAGTACCTAAAGTCTTAAAGGTGGTCAAACAGAAAATATTATTACTTTTTAAATAGCAGCTTCTTAAACCTTGACATACCTCAAGAATAATATCTGACCAATACTATTACTACTACTGATTTCTGTATCACTCTGCCTGTTGAACTAATTGTGAATCTACTACAACAGTTTCCCAACAACTTCAAAACCTAAAACAGCTCAAATTCCACCAATTGCTAGCCTTTCATTGTTCTTAGAATGTATTCACCTTCCTCTATATGCACATGATGCCAGGTGTGTGCTATATAAAAAAAAATGTCACTGTCTGGACATGGTTTACACAGCTAATTCACTTACTTATGGATGAAAAGCAAGAATCTGCTCTTTCCTATATGCCTGACCCAGCAATGCCAGTGAAATGCAATCAGTGAGACAAAATTGTTATATCTGATTACAACAATGAATGTTGAAGCGACTCAGCCCTGCAGATGAGTCAAGCAACTTTTTCTGTGTGCTTGTCAGTAAAGCTTAGTGCTTATTTGTTGATTTGCTCATCTATCTCCAGCGCTCTGCCTGGAGAATCTGCTCTTTGTTCCCCATAGGAATAAAAGGCCGTGATAAAACTCACCTCAGAGCACTTCAATAAGTAACCAGCGCAGATGCTGCACAAGCCAGCCACCTTCTCTTGGGATTTCATCTGCCAAGAAATGAGGTGACAGCACTGAAAGTGGGTAAGCAGGTCCCTTCTCTTTGAATCAATCAGGTGGGACAGGGACTAAATTCAAAAACTCCAGATGCACCATGACCAAGGTGACTCTTGTACATTAGTCCTTCCAACCCCTCTAAACATATGCTCATCTGTCTGATTGACAGACCTATTTCCCTCCCCTTCTTTCTTCCAATTTAGACCTAACTGAGGTTACTTAAAGGGATTAATGACCTAATTTAATTATGTAATAAAGCCAAGGCTCCTGAACTTGTCAAATATCCAACTGTGCAATATCTGGAGTCGCTAAAATCAAAGACTTTTAGTTTTTCCTATGTTGCTAATATAGAGTACAGTTACGTGATTGACAAATGCCATCAAGGATTTATAGACCAATGGATTTTTATTGCAGTCCCTCTTTTCCTCTATAACAACAGAGCTACTTGAAATGAAATCTCATTGAGGAATTGGTGCTGGATTGATTTTCTAAGTGTAAGACTACCCTCTGCTGGGCATAATAACAAATGCCAGAAGACATCAAAACCAACTGCAGTAAAGCTGCGATTTACAAGTGTGACAAATGGAGTGAGAGCCACATCAACATAAAGGGAACCTCTTTTAGGTGGTCATTGATGAAAAGAGAGGGGATGACACTTCCTCTCTTTTTAACTTCCTAAATTTAGACTAGCTGTAAAAGGAGGACAAAAAACACATTTCATATATAAAACTGCCCCACATAGCAAATGAGGATTGTGTACAAGGATCACCACAAGATGGAGTGATTTCTGTTTCATGGTGGCCTCAATGTTGCTTCACAAATTCAACCCTAGTCTGCCACCTATTGGTAGAACTAGAAAAAATATTTTAGACAACTGTACATACATTTTCTCAACTCAATTTATTCTGGATGATGTTAAAATATTTTTTGATAATATGAAATCTGGGGAACTCCTAAATATTATTGAGCATGCTGTTTGGATAACAAACACAATTAAACTGAAAAATAACAGAGACTGAGAAAATCCCACATTTAAGAGAAGGATCCAAGAATGTTTAAGGTATGAAATGGGACAAAAGATACTTTCCAAACTTCGCATTTTTACAAACATCATGGTGTGTCCATGCGCACCAGATATGAAGAGATTATCTTGTTTTCTCATAACTGTTTCCCTTAAATTGTATTGCAAACACAAACGGTTGCATAAAAGAGGAAAAGGTAACAAAAATCTTCAAGTAGAATCTATAAAAACCTTTTGTCTGGCACTGCTTTCTCCACTCTTCAGATCTTCTTGCGTAACCATTATTGTTTGTAGGTAGGTAAGTTACTTGTTTTTAACTAAAAAGATGTGATGTGGCTATGCTTTTTGCATCAGTCTGTTTACTCCACTAAAGGCTTTATCTAAAATAAAATAAAAAATCATTTTAATTAGACTCTAAATTTCATTTATTTTTTTAAAGTTTCTTTTTAACCAGAAAAGTCCTATTAAGATTATCCCACTGATTTTATTCTGTCTATTGCTCATGTTTTTTTAAGAAGTTAATATCATACTGAGGGGAGCAAAGGCTGTGCAAATATATGATTTCACAGCCAATTCAAGAAGTCCTACAAACACTAAAATGAAACACGCAAACATAAAAGAAATACTGTAGAAGATTAATGTTGCAGTCTCATAAAATAGAGAGCACTAAAGCCAAAACTCCCTGAACTCATTGTTATATAGAATTAATGCTAACAAGAAGAAGAAAAAAACATCCAAAACAAGAATTCTACAAGTAGAAAAAAACAACTGCAATTTAAGAGAAGCTGCAAGCTAGCTCTGCATTACAGAAGTACTCCAGACCACAAGGGGGAGACAATCATCAACTCACATGGGGCGGGGTTAACCCACTTACTTCAGTGGGAAAAAGGCTTAAGACTGCTGTGCTAAATCCAGTCAGTCTTCAGCATTACAGGTCAAACTAGGACTACGGCTTCCTGGAAAAGAACTACAGAAAAACAAAGCTATAAAAAAGTAGCAAACAGCTACTCAGCTCTTCCTTATAAAAAACAAAAAAATATTAAATTGTGTAGTATGTGTTCCTGAAACCATGTGTGAAGAAATAATGTATTTTTGTAAAACTCAGTGAGGTGGGCTGTGTATATATGTCTTGTCACACAAAGTGTTGAGGGCAACTGCATGCCAACTCACTATTCTAAATGCTGCTTCCTCTTCCTAGCTCCTTCCTTACTGCCAGAACTATTCGGATAGCACTTATAGCAACCGCTGACACACTTCCACTGTAACTTAAGTGTCCTTACCAATTTAAGGTATTCGGATCAGGCCTCAAGATTGTGTTTAAGAAAGACTTGATCATCACTAGATCAACCCTGAAATAAAGCCCCCTCAAGGAGAAGAGGATAACCTTTAGATCAGAAAACAAGAGGGAGCTGAAAGCTGCACAATGAGAAATGAGAAGGAAAATTTGAGATAGAAAAAATATGTACAGCAAGTAGATGGAGGATCAGCTGACGTGAAACAAACTGCAAAATCGCTCAGCTTGCACAGAAATGCAGGTCAGTGAAAGCAAAGCTCCAACAAATACAGGATAATTTTGACTGTCACATGGTGGAGCACATTTCCTACGGCATTTTGACATGTCAGAAAACTTTAAGACTTTTTTCTAAATCAAATCAGAAGAGTCATCATTAAAATCCACGTTTCCCACAAAGGGATGAAAAATAATAAGGGACATAATCAGGCTGGCTGTAAGTAAAGTTGTGTCTAATGCCTTTTTGTGGTTACAAAGCTCTGCTCCCACCAAGTGTTGTGTTATGCTGCTTACTGCAGGTCTGTCCATCTTTTGCATTTTTAAGATTCCTTTTTTTAGGGAATACATTGAGCATTTCTAAATTGAATGCTCCCCATTGACAAGATCTGCTATCGGATTCTAAAACATGGAGGGAAGCTATTTATCTTTGTTACATAGAAGTTTCACCAGTTTTCTTCAGGGATGCTAAACCTGGAAGTTACAGATCCAGGGTCCCTAGTGGGTAAAAGTCACCATGTATGGCTTTCAGTGACAAACTCATCCTAAGTGCATAAATGAGTGTTAATGGAGATCTTTCCTTCTGTTGAGATCCGGAGCCTGTCTGCCACCTTTTCCCCAGCAGAGCGCGCCGTGGGTCTCCTGGGCTGGAGCCCTCTACGCACCT
>JAUZNJ010040498.1:0-10352 GCA_034780135.1 Jordanella pulchra | reverse complement strand
GCAACACTGAGGGTTTAGCCTCATGATTAGAGGAGATCCAGCTGCTAAGCTAAGGCTAGCTTCCGGTTGATAGTGGGGGGGCGTAGATCTCCGCCCTCAGCCTCTGTTGTGTCTACGAAGTGCAGATAAAGGCTGTAGTGCGCAGGTTAAAATCGTGCAACACTTTAGACTTGAGGAAGCAGCAGTCCGCCAGTACAACTCATCTGTGACTCCAAACATGTCGGTACCTGTCTCTGGTTCTGCAGTATCACTGCTATATTATAATATATATTTTTAAACGGCAACAATGAATTGCTTTGTATCCACACATGTACAGCGGTGAAGAACTCGGTAATCTCAGTAAAGATTAGTATTTCAGGCACCGTATCTTCTGGTTTTAACTTTATGTGGAAACAGAAGTAGAATTCAAAGAAAGAAGCGATGTAGCAGACATGTAGAAGTAAGGAGAGGTACAACAATACTCCTCAGGACATACAAGGACATATGCAGGGGAAGAAAGGGAAGTCACTTCATTGCTTAAGTAGATGATAAAAAAAATATTAAAATTAATGCAATTAGAAATAAGTATTTAGACATGTTACGATATATTTTCCTAATTGTTTTCTAGATTTTTAATGTTTTGATAAAGTAAGTTTTGAAATCAGTTAAAAGGTTTGATTTTTGTTTCTTGTATTTAAAGGAGCAAATTAACTGAGTTTAAAATGTATATTTCTAGACTGTCAATGTAGAATATATTTTCCTATTCAAACTCTGACTGTTATTAATTTGTAACAACAAATTTTAACAAAAATGTTTATCCATTCACTGCGACAGACCGGCGACCTGTCCAGGGTGTTCCCCGCCTCTCGCCTGAAACGCAGCTGGAGAATAAGCACCAGCAACACTCCCGACCCCATTAGGGACAAGGGTGTAAAGACAATGGATGGATGGATGTTTATCCATTCAATTCAATCTCAATTCTATTCTTAAGATATGCATCCCAGTCGGCCCTGGAGGGCCGCTGTCCTGCAGCTTTTAGAGGTTTCCCTGCTTCAGCACAGCTGATTCTGATGACTGCAGTTCAGCAAAAGCCTGTTAATCAGCTACCAGTGGAAATCGGGTTTGTTGAAGCCAGGAAACCTCTAAAAGCTGCAGGACAGCGGCCCTCCAGGACCCAGTTTGGGATGCCTGTTTAAAGAATTAAATCACAGGGAATAATTGGTTTGTCATTTTAAACCAAGTTTCTTAGGCTTTTCAGAAATTGAAGGTTAATTTAAAAAGGGTAATAATGGGTTATAATTGAAGGCTGTGATTGGTGTTTGAATTGGAATGAATGGTTTGTTTTTTGTAATGTTTTTTCTGGCCTGTTGGGCTTTATATCTCCTGTCTGACTGGGTGGAGACTGAATGAGGGACAAGAGACTTCTTCTGTGATCAGGATGGTTTTCCTCATCATAGAGCATTTGTACAGAGCAGCACTAATGATTTTGAGGACATCATTTAACAATAGAAGGAATACTTTGACAATGTCCTCAATCCGGCTGACACGCCTTCCCTGGTGGAAGAAGAGACGGGATGTTCGTGGCCGGATTCAGTCTTCACTCAGGCTGGAGTCACCGAGGTGGTCAAAAACTGCACCGAGGCTAGGCTTCGGGAGTGGATGAGATGTGGACCATTGTACCTTAGTGCTCTAGATGTTTTTCACGCTGTCTTGGCTGAAATGCTTCAACATCCCGTGGGGGTTTTGGGACGGTGCCCCTGGATTGGCAGACTAAGGTGTTGGTTCCCCTGCATAAGCATAGGGACCGGAGAGTGTTTTCCAACTATAGGGGGATCACACGTCTCAGCCTCCCTGGGAAGGCCTCTGCCTTTAATAAGTGAAATCCTGTCTCTGTACAAGTGAAGCAGGAGACTAGTCCGCATTGCTGGATTTCATTGGACCTGTTTCCGGTGCATGTTGGACAACAAGGCTGAAGGCCGAGACATCAAATAAAAGCAGCTGAAATGAGCTTTCTCCGAAGAGTGGCTGGCCACTCCCTCAGATAGTGTGAGCAGCTCGGTCATTTGGGAGGGGCTTAGAGTAGAGCTGCTTCTTCTACACATCAAAAGGAGTCGGCTGAGGTGGCTCGGACATCTTTTTCTTAAGCCTCCTGGACGCCTCTTGGGAGTTGTTCCACACAGGACATGCTGGCGAAACCATTTCTCTCGGCTGGCCTGGTGAACGCCTTAGGCTTCCCCCAGCAGAGCTGGAGTATTTGTCTGCAGAGAGGGAAGTCTGGGAGTCTCCACTGAGACAGCTGCCCCCTGACCTGATCCCGGTTGAAATGGGAGACGAGTACAAGCATCTTACAGAGCTTGAAAATTGTATGTCACAGAGTTTTCTACTTAATGAGAACTTATTTTTAGTCCCCCTACACACCAAAATAGTGTGGCCTCCTCACTGGGCCCTTTATCTCCACATACTCAGTCACCCTTGACCGCTTGCTGAGGCTGGATATGGACTTAAGTAAGGAGCGTCTTTTACCATCTCACACTGCTAGCAAGGCTAAATTCATATTTGCCCAGGTGCGACATGGAGGTCCATCTTCTCATCATGTCACTCCTGGACTACGGTAATTCTCTTTACCAAGGCCTCTGGAAGCTCTCCCTACATCGGCTTCAAATGGCTCACAATGCCGTGCTCGCATGCTAAGTGGGGCGGGGGCAGGCGTGAGCACATCCCAAGAGTTAAATGCAGGTCAAGGGGTGGAGGGCCTTTTCTGTTGCAGCCCCCCTGCCAATGGAATGAGCTTCCAATGACTATTTGACACGCTGTTGCTACCTTCAAGTCAACACTGAGGACTTTCTTTGTTTACTCGGTTTTCGAAGGTTAGGTGCATTTGTTGTCTATTTATATATAGTTTTTCTGTTCATTGTAACCTTTAAAATCTCTTATCTATGTTTTATTACTTTGTGGCCTCTGTCCTCCTTCCTTTACTTTTTTGATGCCCCCTTTAGGTTTTTATGTATGCCCTGTTTTCAACCTATGCCTTTGCTTTCACTCATGTTTTCAGTCTCATGATTGTCGCTCCCATTGTTTATTGTCTTTCTAGATGTTTTGCCATCCCGTGACATTTCTGCTAGCTGTTCAGCACCTTGGGTATATGTTGATGTGCTCTATAAATAAACATGAACTTGATCCTCCTTTTTTTTTTGGAAAGTTGCATTTAGGCTAAACTTCAGCAAAGTTGATTCTGTTTATTACCCCTTAATGCTCTGTCTCCCTTTGTTAAGGCTCCTTTTTTCTTTAGCAGTTCCTTCAGATCACTGTCAAGGGTTTATTAATGGGGAAGCATCCCTGGTGGGGATTGTCTGATCATCTACCCAGAAGATTTTTATAGCCATTGGATCAATGTACTCTTTGTGTGGCTGACACATTGCATCCCAATCTGTAGCCCTAAAATAACATCAAAAAACTGGACCTTTCCAATATGTTTTAATGTTTTCTCTCCTACTCCTCATAGAAAATGATTGTTTGTAGTTATTTTGTTTTTTGTTAATATTCAAACACACCAGATTACAGGATAAAGACCTTTCTTCATAGCCTTTTAAAATAAAATGTAGATTTGACATTTAAATCTGTGTCAAATGATAACTGAATCATATTTGGTTGAATTTTAAGAGTTACTTTTTAAAAGATCTTTATATGCATGGGAACTAAAGGAAAGTGACTTTTCTTTAACCAACAGTAGAAAATCTTTCTCCTGTGTTTGTCTTTCCAGACCTCCTGCAGGATCATGTTGGAAAAGAGGAGGATTTGTCAGACCAGCAGCTCTGTGAACAGGAGAGGAATTCAAGTTCGGACCAAGAGGGACCAGAAAATTTGCAGATGAAAGAAGAGCAGCTAAAGCCAGAAGATCCACTCAGAAAAGAGGAAACCATGGAGCTCCCCATAAGTGAGCATAAACTGCAGCTAGTTCTGAAACAGGAAACTGGAGATTACAGATGGAGCGATACGGCTTTTTTAAAGGCGGATACCAACGTTAATATCAAAAACGTTAATCCCATCAAAACCGATAGCTGATATTTGCTGTCAGTTGATTTTTATGGGGGGGGGTCCCTCTAGAGCCGATATTGCTCATCTTCCTCCATTTATGGGGTTGAAACAACGCAACAATTTTAACAGTTACTCAAATCTCAATCTTTACACTTCTTTACAAATCTGTCAAAACATTAACAGTGGAGAACAAATAGTGGTGCCTGGTATGAAAGGACGAGATTTCAAGGGATGGATGCCGAATTGGCTAGTAGATCAGTGAACACATGCACATATCGGCAATAACATTGGTTTACAATATCAGCTGGCCACTATACTGGTCTACATCTAATTAGGCCCGTGCAGAGAAGCCTGCTGAAGGCCTATTATAATGCAAATGTTCATTATTGTTTTTTGAAAGAAGCACCTATCTGAATGTCTTAACATATGTGAAAACTCATACATGATAGAAAGTCTTTCTCCTGCACTTGTCTTTCCAGACCTCGTGCCGGATCATGTTTGGAAAGTGGAGGGTTTCTCTGACCAGCATTTCTGTGAACAGGAGAGGAATTCCAGTTTGGACCAAGAGGAACCAGAACCTCTGCCAATAAAAGAAAATCAGCTAAAGCCAGAAGGTCCCTGGACTAAAGAGGAAACCATGGAGCTCCCCATTACTGAACATGAAGAGCAGCTGGTTCTGAGGCAGGAGACTGGAAATACATCTAGAGTGACTCCTACTAAACCAGAACCAATCAGAAACCAAGTCTCCCAGGAAAATCTGAACCAGGATCCAGAAGAAATTCATCCAAAAAACTCTGGATTAGAGGGAGATGAAGGGTCCAAACACAATAAGAGATGTCAGAAAACCACAGAGCATAAAAACTGTGTTAAAGGTTCAAAACCTAAAAGACACAAGGAAGCTTACGCTGACAGCAGTTTTCACTCTTGTACAATTTGTGGTGATTCTTTTCCTCAAAATAGTGACTTGATTCAACACTTGAACAGTCACCATGGAGATAAGCGTTTCACATGTTTGAGATGTGGAGAAAGCTTTCTGAGAAAAACACATTTAACGGTTCATGAGAGAACACACACAGGTGGAAGGATTTATAAATGTCCTTCCTGTGGAAAAAGCTTCAGTAACAAATCTACACTTAACGCTCACAGCAGAGTTCACACGGGTGAGAAACCATTTTCCTGTAGCATTTGTGGCAAAAGTTTTACCTTAAAAGGCAATTTGAATTCTCACTTGAGAACTCACTCAGATGAAAAGCCTTACACATGTCTCTCCTGTGGAAAAAGCTTTAATAATAAATGTGCTCTTCAAGTACACGCCAGAATTCACACAGGAGAGAAGCCATTCTCCTGTACGATATGTGGAAAAAGTTTTACTCTAAAAGGTAACTTGATTGAACACATGGTAACTCACTCAGATGAACGGCCTTTTTCATGTAATATGTGTAGAAAAACCTTTAAAAGAAGATTTTTGTTAACATACCACATGAGATCTCACACAGGGGAGAAGCCTTTTAAATGTTTGTCCTGTGGGAAAAACTTCTCTCGCAAAGCTCATCTTGACGAACACATCAGAGTTCACACAGGTGAAAACCCTTTCGAATGTCCATCCTGTGGAAAAAGCTTTACTCGCAAAACTTATCTTGATGAACACGCTAGAACACATACAGGTGATAGCGCTATTAAATGTCCGTTGTGTGGAAAAAGCTTCACTCGTAAATCAAATCTCGATGATCACCTAAGAATTCACACAGGTGAGAAACCATTCTCCTGTACAGTCTGTGGCAAACGTTTTACTCAGAGAGGGAATCTGATTTATCACATCAGGCTTCACACAGGGGAGAAGCCTTTCTCCTGTACCATTTGTCACTTAAGTTTTACTAAAAAAGGTCATGTGACTTCTCATATGAGAACTCACACAGGTGAGAAGATTTTCAAATGTCTGTCCTGTGGAAAAAGCTTTACTCATAAATCTGCTCTCCGTAGACACAACAGAACTCACACAGGTAAAAAGCCTTTCTCTTGAGAGATTTTTTGCAAATGTTTTACTCAAAAAGATTATTCAACTTTGATTCACATGACAACTGATACAGGTGAGAAATGTTTTTCATGCAAGATGTGTGAAAACAAATTATATTAACCTCAGCCTAGGATTAATCCTTGATTTGGTTTCATCAGTGCTGTTTGGTATGTTTTTCTGTTTTTTTGATGAACCACATCACCCTTTGGATCCTGTGAATACAGGTGTTAACTTAAGGTGGAAGTCACAATGAATGAATGAGCTACTTGGCGGAGGTCTGTCCTCTCGTTTCTTTTTTTATTCAATATAAAATTCCATGCTTGACATGAGAATTAACAGCAGTGAGATGCCACAGAAATACACAAGAGTGGTACTTTCCGTATTTGATTAATGATAAAATGTCCACCTAGAAACTCCATCTCATTACATGAGAAATCTACAGGTGCAAGGCCTTTTCTTGCTACTTTTGGAGAAATCCTTTAATTAAAACCAGTAATCTATCAATCTTGTTGTGTTTTTTAACTTGAACAGATACAATAAAACGAAATACAAAATAGTATATAATTAGCCCTTAATTGTGTCTCCTTAGAAAGACGAGAGGTCTGTCATTTTCATCAAAGGTACATCTCCACCATAAAAGACATGAGAAAAAGAAAACAAGGAAATCACACTAGGATTTTCCAAGAATTTACTTGTAAACCATTATGGAAAATACGTATTTCGTCAATATCAAATGTGTAACTCATACATTGTTGCATAACTTTTGTCGATGATGACATGTTTCCCGAGTACTCATCAGGTTTGCATACACTGTTGTAGAGTTGTAGTCAACGCCACACCAACCGAGACTAGGATACCAAGACAAGATCATGATGTTTAGAGGCCAGGAGACAGACAAAACCAAGAAATTAAGTGACTGAGACATTTAGAGGCTCAAACCAAGACAAGTCAGACCTTTAGAGGTCGAGACCAAAACCTTTAGAGGCCTCTTAAAGTCTTGGCCTTGTCTCGGCACTCCCTGTTCTCGGTCGGTGTGGTCTTGACTACAAAACTATGCTGTTGCTGATCTCTATACCAGTGATCCTTTGGAGCTGTATCTTAGCAAAACAAAAACATTTACCTCCCTCCACAAATTCTCTATGGAGATAAGGTCTGGAGACTGGCTAGGCTATTCCAGGATGCTTTTTACTGAGCCTTTCCTTCATTGCCGTCGTAGTGTGTTTGGGATCATTGTCAAGCAAGAAGACCCCCCCACACACACACACACACACACCCACACACACACCTTCAATGCTCATTGATGGAAAGGTATAAACTGAACACACATTCTTAAGACTCAACTTGAAACATCACTTCTTTCTTCCTGGTCTTGGCTAGTAATGTTAGCAATACATCTCTAGGCTAATAGTTACTCTCTTCAACAGTTAAAATTGTGACTTGTGCAACTGCCATCTCTGTCATTAACTGACAGTTTTGTAAAGACAATGCCGATCATTAAAAAAGCCCAACAGGAGCTGCAAACTGATTAGAAATGTAAATGTTTTCAACTATAAACCTGAGTTTATTCAAGCATTGGTCCTCAATATGGTGAAGCTAACATTAGCTTAGCTCATAACATGAATCATTTTATTGCTGCTGCTGTCAGAACACATTCATGGCTGACTTAAACTAAGTTATTCATGATAAATCCACAGAACCAATTTGTAACTCTTTAAGAGTACAGGGATTAGTACCCTGAAGACACTGGTGTTACTAGACACAACCCAAGCCATGGAAATAACAGAGTTGTTCCACCGGAAGACCAAGTATGTAAGGTTGCTCGGTGGCTCAATATTTCAGTGGAAGTGCTTGGCAGCCTATTCAAAATACAGGCAGATCTGTGACAGACTCAATACTTTCAGTCATTATTTCACAAAATACACAACCATTATGAAAAGCTTGGTGATTAAGACGTTCTTGATTCTGTTGTAAGACAAGTGAAATGTGTTTTTCTTTATCTTGAGCTAGTTTAATTATATATTTAGTTGATTTATATATTTAATTCATTAAATTGATATAATTAAATTCTTTTTATTTATATAGCACCAATTCACAGCACATGTCATCACAAGGCACCTTACAGAGGCAATTCAATCAGATGACACAGATTGGTTTAAAGTTCTCCATCTAAGGAAAACCAGCTGATTACATCAAGTCTGAGTGGTATTGTAGGTATTGTTTTCTGTTACTTTTGTAGGTGTTTTCCCGCACTTTTACGCAATTTGTATGTTTCATTAATGGTAGCTGTTGCGATTCCTAAATCCAGGTTGACTGTATTTTTTTCTATTTACTTGGTATTCCTTCTTACCTAGCAATATCTGCATATTTCTGTCAATTTGTCATTTTAAGAGTTTAATTCTCTTCTTTTTTATATTATTTTTTCCTTCTGAGGTCTTAAATATCTTTCTTGATGTACTTTTTTTATATTAATGTTATTTCTTCTGACATGAACTTTAGAGATTAATATTTCTTCCAGTTCAATCTGAAAAACTCAGAGAGAAGTAGGGCTACTAGAAGAGTTTATTGAAACAATGTTTACAATGTTAATGTCTTTGGTGCTCAGGCTTCAGCATTAAATGAGTAATAAAATTAAGTAAGTAAATTAAATTATAAGTAAATTAAGTAAGTAAATTAACACTAAAATTTACTTTGATCGTATGCATGAGCTGTTGAATAGAATAGGATTAAAGCCCTCGGCCTAAAACTGGTGGTGGAACAGAGAGGGAATGAAGAACAATGCCGACTGGAATAAGGCACAGGTTCTTATGAACCTCCATGATAAGCAAGCATGAGCGACTGTGGAGAGAAAAAAACTCATTGTGGGAAGAAATCTCTGGCAGAACCAGGTTCAACATGGTGATCTTCTGCCGGACCGGCTGGGGATGCCTCGCATGCAGAATGAGTTTCTGGAATTGTCTGACATGGAGGGCTGGAGCAAAGGAGGGAGCAAGAGGTTAATGGTGGAGAAGGGGACGGAGGAGGGTTGGATATGAGCGTCATCAGAGTCGAAGTCCGACATGCGACAAGATGCTGGGTAGCTGTGGATATTAAAGTCTTTTTATGTTGGACTCTTGTTGCTGACTGATTACCAGGCATGCATTAGAACACTAATTGGAAGCTCCACAGATTGATGAACTTTGAATGCATGAGGTAAGCAATCCAGTTTATTCAATTTTAACTTTCGCTTAAGCTCCATTTCACTTTAATTCCATTCAAAACTATATTACTGATACTTAGTTAAATTAGATGTTGCAATAACTCATATATATATTTTTATTTGACCAGTTGTTGTAGGTATTGATAGCTGTTGGCAGGAAGGATCTCCTGTAAAGGTCTGTCTGGCACCTGATCTGGAGAGGCCTCTGATTGAAGACACTTTGTTGTTGTTTAAAAATCTTCTGAAATCTTCCGTTCTCCATAATTTTCCTTATTTTGATTCTTCTTCGTGAAATAATCTTCAGAGGATCAAGAGTATTGTTTCACTTTTATATCAAAACCTCTGAGAGCAAAATAAACATAGTTGCACATATATTAAACTACTTTCACACATGAGTTCATCCATCATCGCACAACAAAAAAAAAAAAACACTAACAAGGAGTTGCAGCTTCAGGGGGGATAAAATAGCTCCACGGGTACACCCATTCCTCCCTTGCAGGCTCAGGATCTCACCACGTGCGTGTTCTACTCGTGCACGTGTTTCTGTCCAGTGACTTTGCTTCAAGATTGCAGAAAAGCTTCTTTGCTCAAACTGATTTTCTCCTTATGCTAAGCAAAATGTGTTTTGAGAGGTGGGGTGGAGACATACATCTTCTGTGAGCCTCCTCCTGACTGGCCTGTGCAGACATGATCACACAGGAAGTGGTGTCAGGAAGACTTCTACAGACAGCTTTATCCTTTGAGTGAAGACGAGGGCTGGAGGTGGATCAGTGACGAAGATCTCTGCAACATTTGCGCTACATGGGTTAAGTAGTGCTATTCAGAATCAGAAAACCTTTATAGTCATCATATTCTACAACGGATACAATGAGATTTTTGGGACTTCCATTTAGCTACCGTGAAATAAAAAATAAAATAATAAATATATTAGAAGGAAAGGAAAATGTAAACAGTACTGCCACCGTTTGTGGGGGGGAATAGTGCAAAACAGGTGAAAAGTGACCATCAGTGCAGGTCGGAGTTGAGGGCGGCAATGGTTTGGGAGAAAAAGCTGTTTTTAAGTCTGTTTGTCCTGATCCTCATTTGCCTGTAGCGCCTTCCAGAGGGCAACAGGTCAAACAGGGCGGA
>JAUZNJ010040497.1:0-10352 GCA_034780135.1 Jordanella pulchra | reverse complement strand
TATATTAATGTAAGCAAATTAAAGGCAGTGTAGTTTAAAAAACATAAAGGAAGTGTAGTGTAGTTTAAAAAAACATAAAAGAAGAGTGGAAAAAAGCGTAGAATTAGAATATTTAAGATTCAAAAGAGAGTAAAGTATGTTAATAAAAACAGAAAGGAGAAACAGGATAAATTAATAACAAGATTGAAGTTTGGCTACACAGGACTTAATATATGTTAGATATGTTATTTATAGTAAATATATGTGGAAAATGGAAACAATGTAACATTTGATATAATAATGTGGGGAATGCGAAATAGAAATAAGATACGATAAATATTTTATGCCATAAACATTTAGCCTACATGTTAAAAAAAGAAAATAATAAACATTTTGACTACATGTTTTAAACTAACAAATTTTATTAGCAGAATTTCAGGGTTGTAACAAATTAAATATGATTTATTGATCGTCATTGTGTGCTACACTCCATATCGATAGGTGGCGGTAATGCACACATTGTGTTTTTTGCCAACTGGCAAATAATCTCTACGAAGAAGAAGAGGCCGTCCAGGGACAACTATGATAAACAGGAATTTGTCACGTTTATGTAGAAACATTTTAAAACGTCGTGTCAGCCTTTTTCCAATGAAAACAAGTTGAGGTAAGGACACCCCCGAGCACTAACAAGTTTGTCAAAAAAAAAGAATAATTTGTTTTAAAATGTCCAACTTCCGCCAGGGCTTAGCTGTGTTTAGCCAACGTTAGCAGCCCTCAATCTGAACTGAACTTACTTTAGGTAAAAACGAAAATTTAAAGGGGATACACAAACAAATCTACAGAATGAATAAAAGATTTATATTGATTTTGTTGAAGAGTTGACGGTTACAGTCGAAGTATTTCTGGTTTAATAATGTAATTACACGTCATTATTTTCTCAGCTGTTACCAATATCAATCTATGCGCAAAATTTATTGAAGGTACCAAAGGTGCCCTACTTTTGTAAGAGGGGTTTAAATATATTTTATTTATATGTTAAAGCTCCGAATCTCTGGACATGGTGGTTGCTGTTAAAAAAACGACTTTTTCAGATCTAAACAAACCTCTGTAAAATGCCCAGTTTACTTGATTGTTTTGTTTGCAGTGATCAATCTTAATCTCTTTCACTTTCTCCAGATTATTCAGATCTTTACAAGTCTTACATCATTTGATCTTTATCATACTAGACTTTTCTTTTTAGTTTTGGACAGAGGGATCCAGATAAACCACTCCACCCCATTGGCTCTGAAGATGGAGCACCATATTCACTGCATCTCCTGTATCAGTCAGAGGTGCATGGTCAAACCCGAACCAGGATTCTCTTGTGATTTCTTCAAATGTCCTCTGTTGTGTGGTGCTCTATTTCATTCCTGCAAGGTTGATGAGCACCAACTTCTCTGCCCACTTATGAAGGTTCAATGCCCTAATAGCAACTACGGCTGCCCAGCTATGCTTAGCCGTAACAAAATCCCTGCACACCTGGATGTATGTCCGGCTGGGGTTGTCTTCTGCACAAAGAGATGGAACTTACATCCTGTTTGGCTCTTGGATTCCCAACCTGATAGGGATGTTGAAAGTATAGTGGAGGAAATAAGGCACCATAGATACCTAGGACTAGCTCTGGAGGACCGTCAAGCACTCTTTGAAACAATAGAGGAGCTTGGTATGACAGATTTAGCTTGCAAAGATCCTGTCATTGATAAAGAGCGGAAAATGATACAATTAGCTCTAAAGACACCTGCTACTCATGATTCAAGTTTACAGTTTTCCTCCTCACATCCGTTACAGTCAACTCCCAAAAGAACCCCAACACAGGAAGTTGAAATTAATTATCTCAATCAGGTATTTAAGGCCAAAGCTGAGACTGTTGGTTTAGAGATTGTTAGTAGCACCACCTCTGCTGAGGGTAACTTGGATGATGGGAAGAATGGAGGAGATGTCCTGTTAGAAATATCTTTGAACAACAATGGAAGCACTGATATACTGAATAAAAACACATCCTGTAGATCATTAATTGGAGCAACAGAATCCAGGGGTAGTATTTCAAATGCACCTACAACCCGTCAAATTCTATTCCCAGTACATGTCAGCCAAGATGTGGCTGGTCATTTAGTTTTGGATGATGAAGTGAAACTCCTTCCTGGAAATCTTAATGGTCAGAGTACTTTATCAACTGGACAATTAGGTAGTAAGCCACACATGTCAGCATGCAGACTTGGAGCTGATATGGAAGACAAAGCAGTGGATACATGTGACTTGAAACATAAAGTTCAACCAGAGATTTCTTCTGTTTCAGCAGCTCTGCTCGCGTGTTCGGAAAAGCACAAGGACTACAGAGGGATCTCGGACACTGTCTACGCTGATGGTTACCGTATTCATTTTGGCACGCAAACCTTTAGACACATTCCCTCCACTCATCCCTTCATATGTGGCCAGTCGTTCCGCCGTGACCAGTTTTCTTCTCATTATAGAAACATTCATTGCGACTTTCACCCCAACTTTCGTGACCGCATAGAGTCCCGCTGCCCCCTGGCGATGTATGGCTGCAGGTTTTCACAGCAGAGGTTGTACCCATCCAGACGGGGGGCCAGAGTAGTTCATCACAAGCAGCTCAAGGCGTTTGTGATCCAGTCTTGCATCAGTGTGAAATCTCCTACAGACTCCCGATCAGACCAGTTCAGTGGGCTGCCCATTGAGATACTGTGGCACATAGCAGGATTCCTGGACAGTTTTAGCTTGTGCCAGTTGTCCCTGGTTTCTAGAACTATGAGGGAGGTGTGTGCCAGTCTCCTCCCTTCAAGGGGGATAGTAGAGCTGCAGTGGGAGAGAGAACATCTTCCCGGTCGTCCACACGATTTCAGGTGGCAGGTGAAAAGCAAAGTAAGTTTAAAACTAACGTCTCTGTGAAGGTCTTCAATGATTACTCTTATATAACTTAGACCATGGAATTCATTATGGTCATACTTTTAATGAATGAAAATCTTTTTATTGTTTCATTTAAACATTACTGAACTCACTTCATTACGTTTTACCGTTGCAGGTGTGGAAATTCAGCCCTTCCGTCACTCCTGTGCACTCTTGGGGTTTTCTTGATGTTCCCAGTATATCCGATCACATAAAGAAGTGCCCCTTCTTCAGCAGACCTGAGACAAAGTCCGAGCCGATTCCCCTTACAGCCATGTGCACCGAACAAGATCGGCTCTCAATCCTCAATTGCCGTCAGTCCCTGCGTCATGTCACCACTTAATCGGATGAGGCTGATCTTCATCACGTTCACTGGGGAATTATGGGAATGCTGTCCTCTACTGAAATAAATCAACACTTTATATTTATTATTCAGAAATCTTTTTTGATAAATATATATGTGTCAGCACCTTAGCTTTGAGTTGGAAGATAAAATTAAGCATTTGTCTTCCATTTGTGGAGGAATTTCACTTTACTTTAAGATTAAAATGATATATATTGATAACCATACATTTGCACTTTAGATCTCTATTAAAGTTTAAACCGATAACTAAGCTCTTCTGCCCTCAATAAACAGAAGTCCACTCCTCTGTTGCTGCCTTTTTATGTAACTTTAATATTTGACTAATAAATATGTACTTTGGACTTTTTAGCGCAGATGGAAAAAAACTGGGCATATTTAGATTGTTCATACCCTCTCAACAATTTGGAGAAAAAAAATTTTATGAAGTGACGTTAGTTGTTAAATGTAGAAGGATTTGTTCTGGTTTTAAAGCTTTTTATGATACTAAAACTTAACTTATGAAGGTTTGAGTTCTTTTAATTGGCTCTAGTTCAAAAGACTCCTGGTCTTCTGGCTTTTAGTAACATGAGGATTGATAAATAATCGATACCAGAACTTGCATAATGTGTCAGCGTATAATGCCAGCACAGTGTTGCTTTCTCACTCAGACACCGGAAAGAAGCTTATTGACGAGTTATTTTAGCGCAACAGTCAAGATGTGACCTGTGATGTTTGTGGAAAAACAGAAGTCATGGCGACACAACCTTGTGAAACACCTTCAGTAGTGGACAGAAGAGTATCAGAATAGTATAATAGTTGCTCTTCAATTATGTCTGTTTTTTAAATCTCATCCTAAAGGAAATCCCTACTTAATGACTCTTAATCCAGCATTTGATCACACTTTCTTCATATTTACTATGTTTGATAATTTTTTATGTATTTAGTTGCATAATTACTTGTTTTTTTTTTTTGTTTTTTTTTTTATGCCAGTGCACTATCACTTTATGTGTTACACTTTGGCCAAACAGCAGTTTTGTTTAACATTTTTTTTATAATACAGCCATAATTTGTTTTTTCTATTAAAATCCGTAATTAATGTTTTTTGCCTCAAAAATTACGTCAAACATAAATGTTCAGTGGTGTAATAAACCAGATGAGGTTGGATCAACGCTATTGTCTTTGTCCTTTAAGGCTTTTACTAGCTGCAACTTTAGAGAATAGCTTTCTCTATCACTGAACAACCTTTTTAACCTTTTTTTTCAGCCTTTTTAACGGTACAACGCGTGTTTTGCTATGCATAATTTGTTCATTTGACTGCTACAAATACATAAAAAAATGTTTCATAAAAGTATATGAATAAGTTTATAAAAATAAACTATTTGCAGCGTATTACATATTACAACATATTACAACTGTTAAAAAATAAAATACATTTTTACTAAAAAAAAACAGTTCTATTGCAATCACAGTAAAACGGCTGCACTGTAAAGGCTTCTATTAAAACATCTGAAATGGTTGTTTACTTAATGTCTGCCAAAAATCAATACTTCAATGTTTTGTCAGACAAATAATTTTTTAACATTATCAGTAAATACAAATTAGAAAAGGGCAAAGTTAATAAGGAATTAATTTGGTGTTTAGAAGAGACGTGTGTGCGTGTACTTGATCCCTTCCAGTTGATGGCGCTGATACGCTACAACATTTCCTCCGCAGAAGAAGAACAACAAGCAGAGGAAAATAAAGTTTTGAAGAGTGGAAGAAAAAAAACTGTTGAGAGATGGACTGAGTGGCTAGCTATCTTTAGCAGTTTCTTCCCAGAGGCAGCTATGATTAATACACTGTGTTTGTCGCATTGATGTAGAACAGATCAAACACGTCGTAACACATATTTTCCTGTCAGCAAAACACACAGGTGAGAAACACTTGGGACGCAAATACATCATTTTACCAAAAGTTGGTTTTGGTTGTGAACTGTATAACTTCCGTCCGAGCTAGCTGTTTTTAGCCATTAGCAGAGCTCTGTTCGAGCTATAGCTAGCCTTCTGTTGTTACATTACTAAGCGTTTTTACTCAGAAACTGAGCGATGACAACAGTATGCTTTGTAGTATGGTGTTGGGTCGGACAAAAACTACAGATAATCGAAAATATAATATTACTGGAAACTTTTCTACACAGCTGATAGTTGATCTTAAACTTTTCCTGGTGACTGAAGTAGCTCCAGTTTGTAAAAAGTCAAAGTTTTGCTAATAGTGAACACTTCAAGGTTTGCGTATTTAATCAATTTCAATATGTGATAATAAATGTTTTTGAGAACTAATTATTTTATTTAAGTTCAGGTTGTTATAAACAATCTAAACATGCAGAGAAATAATGAAGTGTTCTGAAAAATCGCTAACCTTTTATTTTTCTCATAGATTTATAGAAACAGTAAGCTGGCTTTATATTTTTAATATCATTTAAAGTCATTTATTTGTTTTTCATAACTTTTTGCACACCTGTTCCAATAAAATATGTTTCCACATATACTAAACATGTCAGTGGCTCAATGTTAGGAACTTTTCTCACTGTCATTGCAGCTTGATTATATATCCTGCCGCAGTGACGCTGGTCTGCTTTTTATTGTACTTTTCTCTTTGCATTTTTTCTAAAAAATGTATACTATTCAAGCTTTATCATCTCTTGGTATTTTTCTACAGAGGCACCCCTACCACTCCACCCCCTTGGCTCTGAAGATGGAGCACCATGTTCACTGCATCTCCTGTTTCAACCAGAGGTGCATAGTCAAACCTGAACCAGGAGTTTCCTGTGATCTCATCGCTTGTCCATTGGCGTGTGGGGCCGTCTTTCACTCCTGTAAAGTTGAAGAGCACCAACTCTTGTGTCCACTTGTGAAGGTTCCTTGCCTTAATAGTGGCCATGGCTGCCCGGCTATGCTGATCCGTAGTCAGATGTCCACACATCTGGATGTGTGTCCAGCTGGAGTTGTCTGCTGCACTATGGAGTGGAACAGGTGGCCTGTTAGCTGCTTGAACTACACCTCTTATGAGAGCCTAATCGGTCTGTTGGAAGAGATGGAGCAGCTGGACATGGCGCTTGCTCTTCAGGACCAACAAACACTCCTGGAGTCGATGAAGATGATTGCCAAGACACCGTCTACACAAGATAATTCATTTATTAGAAAAGAGAAAGCAAAAAACGTAACTTTTCAGGCTCCTGAAGTCTCAACTTCCCAGTTGTCCTCCTTGCATCCATCCCAGTTAGCCCCCAGAGGTTCAGCAAAGGAGAAGATTCTCAGTGGGATTAACGGTCTGAAAGAGGAACATCTCACTAAACTGTATGAGGCCACAGTTGAGACTGCTAGAAGTTTAGCTGCTGCTTTAGACTTTGTCAGCAGTGCCAGCTGTGGTGCAAGTAGCACAGTGCAGAATGCAGATGTACTGTTAAAATGTAGCTTTGAGAGCAATGGAAACATTCAGAATGGACTGGAGGACATAAACCCTCAAGAAGCTGATAGTTTGCACACAAGTAACACAAAAGAGATGAGTTCTAATCAGAGCTGTTTAGATGATAATGGAGCTTTTGAAAGGATCGACATGCAGGACAAAAACAGACCCAATGGACCATTGATGGGGGCATCAGAGGCCTGTGCTGATGCTTCCTCAGAACAAGTGAGCCCTCAGATGATGTCTCCAGTGCATGTTAGCCAGGGTGTGGCACAGCAGGCTGATCATATAGTTGTGGACAACAAAGGGCTTGTCCTTCCAGGAAATCTTGGGCCACAGAGAATGGTTCACCTCAACCACTTCTATAGGGGCCAATATCCTTTGTATAATGGACAATTAGGTGTAAAACCAGACAGATCAGCATATAGAGTGCAAGCAGAAATGGAAGACAAAGCAGTAGATACTTCAGACTTGGAGCACGAAGAAGATCCAATGGGCCTTGGAGAGATTGATGCTATACCAGCAGCCCTGCTGTTCTGTTTAGAAGAGTCCAGGGAGTGTAGAAGGATCTCTGATACGGTCTACATTGATGGCTACCGTGTTGATCTTGGTACGCAGACTTTCACATTTCCAGCTGCAATCTTGGTGACCAATACAAGAGTCGGTGACATGGCCTCTGCTTCAGCCTGTGACCACGCTGCTCCACAGCTCACCTACCCCAGCCCGCTTCGCACCCTCCGCCTTGGCCAGGTTCTGGAAGCTTTAGAGTCAGAGGCCGTCCCATACAACCGTTACCTCCCACCTAACCCCCAACATCAACACACCTTTCCCTTCCTGTGCGGACAGTCGTTCAGGCGGGACCAGTTTTCATCGCATTTCAGAAACATCCATGGAGAGATTCATGCTTGGCTCAGTGGCTGGATAGAGCAACGCTGCCCTCTTGCATATTATGGTTGCACATTTTCCCAGAGGAGATTTTACCCATCCACCCAGGGAGCCAAGGTAGTTCACGATAGACACCTCAAGGCGTTTGGGGTCCAACCCTGCACCAGACTGCAACCTCCAATGGATTCCCAGTCTGACCGGTTCAGTGGGCTGCCCATTGAGATACTGTGGCACATTGCTGGGTTCCTTGACAGTTTTAGCTTGTGCCAGTTGTCCCTGGTTTCTAGGACTATGAGGGAAGTGTGTGCCAGCCTCCTCCAGACCAGAGGTATTGTAGAGCTGCAATGGGAGCGAACAGCTTGTCTTGAAGGCAATGTATCGTGGCAGGTGAAAAATAAGGTGAGTCTTTAATTGATGTAACGATTGATGTGTAAAACAATTAGTTGTTTGTAGAAGAAAATGTGGTACCAGAGTCAAAAGTAGTGTTTGAAAGGGTTTTATTGAGATTAATTTGGACAGATTAGGATAAATGGTGCATAACAGTGAAGTTGGAGTTAAAGGATAGTATAGTTTTCATATTTCCTTACAAAGTGTGAAAAATGTGGCATAAAAAGGATGCTGTCCCCTTTATTGTTACTTCATAATTCTCCCTTCAGAATGAAGTCACAAAATCAGTCTGAGTCCTGCTGTTGGTAGTTCAGTGCTGACGTGTAAAGAAGGCCTAGCAGCAATAGCGAGCAAAGAGCATCATAAAGAGCAAGGGAAAGTTAAAAGCAGGTTTAAATTATAACAGTCTTCCAACACACGGTTCCATGCCTCATCAAAGTCTGAAAATAATAATCACAAACAGAAACCTCCAGACATCGAGAGCTGATATTAAGGGTGCAGTCAAGAGGCTCAATGTTGCAAAAATTCACAATCTGTGAATACGCAACTATTAGTAGGGCAATGATCCAGTCTTGTCTTTTTAGAAGAGAGGAAGACAAATTTGAGTGGGGTTTCCATAATTCATTTAGTGGGCATTTTAGGGGTCAGATGAGAGCAAAAGTAAAATTTTGTTCCAGATTTTTTGACTTGCAAAATCCTTCTTAACTCCCAACATTGGGTACAGTCTAATGGCTTTGGTAGTTTCAGCTATAGGGATGCCTTTCTTACACAGGTTCACAGAGTCTAGTTGGAGCTGATCAGTTTAATGGAGCAGAGACACGCTAGATGAAAGGTCTTCAGCAGTTGCAAAAGATTTGTTTCACCTTACAGGAGGGTCGTGACCCTAATATACAGTGATCCAGAGCAGCGGCTAATATCAAAGCATATTATTTTGTTGCAGACCTAGATCTAATCAAAAGTCCTGCAGCTATTTTTCAGCAGAAGCTGGTGCCACACAGGATTTTCAGGTGGACTAAATAGTGATATATACTTTGTATTTTAGTAAAAAAAATGATTCTGTAATTATGTATAATTTTCCCTCCACTTTGCAACCATACTCTGCTTTTCGATGGTTTCGTGATAGGGTGAAAAAAAGAATACAAATGAGTGCAAAAGGTAGTCATACTATTTGCAATGGAATCGATTTAATCATTCGGGTATATTTTTGTGTTACAGGTGTGGAGATTCAGCACTGCCTTCACTCCTGTGTCGTCGTGGGGTTTCACTGAGGTGCCCAGCATGTCAGTTCACCTTAAGAAGTGCCCCTTCAATGTAGTAGAGCAGAAGACTGAGCCGATACCTCTACCTGCCATGTGTACCGAACGAGACGGGCTGTCACTCCGCCGTGTCCTGCGTCACGTCAGCACTTGATCAAACAAGGCTGAGCTGCATGAGATTAGCTGAAGCTTTACATGAATGTTGTGGATGAAATGAAACAGATTCCACTTAGATTTGATTATGAAGAAAACTTCATGGGAAACAGACTTCAGGTCTTCTGCCCACTTCGGTGGGACAAGACCCAGTATTTGGCTTTGCATGGGCTTTTCCTCAAGTGCACCTATATTCTGCTAAGATACAACACTTTTGACAAAGATAATTGTGCACAATAGATTTGTATTCTGAAGTTTAAATGAATGTTATGCTGCCTTTTACCTGTAGCCATGAAAAAAAACAGTTCATGTAAAAACTCCATTATTCCTTTATATCCTAAACCTTGTCAGCACTTTATAACTCCTCCCAAACTGAACAGTGAACTTAGTTTTAAAGAGCTTCTGATTCCTTAAAAGGGTCAAACACAGTCCACATGTTAACATCTAACGTTTGGAGTATTAACAGTTTAATTCACAAAATAACTAATGTACATGAATGCTGCATTTGAATAAAATGTTTACTAAATTTTTACTTTTGCATTTGAGCCGTCCTTGAAAAATAAACTTCTATATTGATGAAAGATATTTGAGGAGAAGCCATGTTGAAACTAAGCATCAGGTTATTATCGAAAGCTAAACCCAGAACTGATCGAAAAGTTAAAGCTTGTTGTTCAGCTGAAAATAAAATGCATAACATTTATTTTAAGGATTTTTTTTTTTTTTTTTGGAGTTGACTAATATAGTTTTTAACATGCTTTAAACCCATAATTTTCTTTTTACTTACCTAATGCATACAATTTTGTCTTTCACATACTCCAACAATATATATATTTGGGGTTCAAGGGGTATAAATACTTATGCAAACTACCCTTAAAGTGAAAAATGAAATGCTGGTGAAAGTTAAAAATGTTATTTTCAGGTGCAAACATCTGAGAAGGGGAAAGGAAAAGAAAATTCAAGCA
>JAUZNJ010040496.1:0-10352 GCA_034780135.1 Jordanella pulchra | reverse complement strand
AATAAACTTGTTAACTTTTTCCCTGTGTCCGAGTGGTGTTCTGCATGTGGGTTAGATCTCTGAAACCCACCATGACAGGTAGCAGCTAAAGGAGGAGACTGATGTTGGCCCTGTTTAGCCCGAAGGCTGGTTTCAGATCCTCTTCCGAGAAGAATGTTTTGAGGATTGGCACAGATATATTAATCTGGACATATTTTGACTTGTTCCTATAAATAAAAAAAATCCAAATGTTATTTTGTTGTGTTTTTTAGTTCTCTATTTTCTACAGCATAAAACTCTACCCCATTAAATTGTAGATTAAGAGTTCTGAAGAGAAAAAGGTAAAATGTACAGTGCTGTGCAACTACTCTTCAAGATCAGTAATGCTTAAAAATGACCAGTTTCCTGTTATTAAGGATGGTATTTTGATAATTCATAAATAGTTTTTGTTTTGCACTATTCCACTTAATAGAATGAAGTGAACTAATGGTAATTAAATTATAGGTTGATCACTGTAAAGGTGGAAAAACAGGAAGTCGACTTTTCCTTTCTTAACGATAAATGCTGTACAGGGAAATAGGTGGAAAAATTCTGATCAACCATACTGCCATATTGTTTCCTAATATATGTAAAAATATTTTTCAAATGTCAATTAATATTAATGGGTTCCAACGAAATAGTCACAATTCTAATCTTATTTGTGTAATACTATTTTTAAATCTATTTTAAAGGATGAAGGCTGTTAATCTAAAAAATGCCCACCAATTGGCACAAATAGGCCAACAAGGCCTGCCATCGGTTTCTCCTCTGCCGCATCAATTTGCTCCTTGCTTGAATCCGCCTCCTCAATTGCACAACCTCCTGTTGAAAGGTGACCTGCGACCAAAGCAACAGCAATATTGCTCATTTTAAGGTTGTAAAGAATTTAATGGAGGATATAATTTTGCAACAAAAAATATCCGACCAATACCACTCCAAAAAAAGAATTTCTCGTGACTGGTACTTTAATTTCCACAAGCCTGACGCCTGATTAATATCAGACAAGCGTTTAACTCGCTGACGTCACAAGTACACGAGTACGCTTCTGCTCCAACTGACACAGATCTGTCTTGCGTGCTCGTGTTCTCCCCAAGTACATACTTTTGGCGTTCTTGTGAAGAACGTAGTTGACGAGAACACGAGTTCATACTTGCGTTCTTGAGTATTGAGAAACGGCCTTTATTTTTACCACCAAAGTAATGTACTTAAATAAAAGGTTGGATTTTTCTTTTTTTGCATTTGGCTTCTTTGTTGTTTAACAGAAAAGAAGTCCTCAACCACATCTTAAACAGAGGTGCAAATAATTGCGGAGGGCACTGTAAATAACAAACTGCTACTTTCTCTGTAACCATCTTGCTGATATTGAGATGCTGACCTCAGAGCTGTCCAGGAATAGTGCGCTTGAGCTGAGCAGGACCCCTAGAGCCACATTCTAATAAACAGCAGGGGGACGTTTAGGACAGCACGCATTCAAACCTCCCGTCTATCTCTCTTTATAACGAGCTGACATTTTTTCTCAAACATAAACTCCCTCTAGTCTAAAACAGCTTTGGACAGCAAACCTGAACAGCTCAGGGCTGCAAGGACATGCTGCTCAAAATTTGATGAAGCATTTATTAATGGGTGGGGAGTTTGGCGGTGTATGCATCACACCCTCCGCTTGTGCATAAAATGCTTACTTGCCTTTATGTTTTGTGGATCTAAGGCAAGGATGTGATTACAAAACAAAATTATATTTTATTTAAACTGAGAACTAAATTTTAGTCCATGAATTTTCTTAGTTTTTCTACATCTATTAAACACCCCCACCCACACACACACACACCAAGGAGTATGATACCATAGTGCCTTGGAGGCCCACTTAGTGGCTGTGTAGATTTGATGAGAAGGGCCTTTTGCTTTATTTAGTGAAGTGCTGCCTAATATGATTATGGTCAACATGCCTCCTGTTCTCCCTCACATTACAGAGCACACTGGGAGCTATTACCCAAGTCCCCGATGACTGACCTCTTTCCTGCAGTGTGAGAGATACTAGAGACACCTTGGAGGGTGAAACATTCATGGTGAGTTAAATATCACTAGTGCAAAAATATGCTGATATTTTGGAGAAGAGCTTCAAGACGATGCCAGTTCACACGACCTCTTCAGGCATAACTAATAGTCAAGACTGCGCTCAGGCATAACTGATCATCTGTCATTGTCCCACAGAGGTCACAGCTAATGGGATATTGGCAGACAGCAGCCTTGATGTCCATGCCCAATGAGGAGAGTGAGCATTATGCATTATAAAAATGCTACAGAGCTGGGAGGTATGGTGTGCTCCTGTGGATGCTGGAGCTCATGATGCACTGTCAAATCATACAGGATGGTTTTACAAGTGTGAGACTTAACCAGGCACTCTCAGCACTGGTATAATGGATCACAAACATCTGCATTTTCTTCAGTAATATAGTTTCCTTTAGAAAAAAATAATACAGAGCAGCAGTGATATCATAATATTTGCAGCTCAGAAGACAATACAATCATTTTATCTGATTTCAGATAAAATGAGCAGAGATGAAGAGATGGAGAGGAATTTGGCAGGTTGGATGAGTGATGAATGGAGTAATACTTGTTTCATATTTCAAGGAAGTTGAAGTGGTAGAATGTTAAAGGGTGGACATACCCGAGTGGAAGTGGGATCACTTCTTTCTAGAAAGAAGTAACCGTTAAAGCAGTAAGGAGAGTGTACTGAGGGGTTCCAAGGGGAGTGAACAGACGAGCTGTAAGAACAAAACCTTACAAAACAAACAAGAAGGCAGTTATGTGAAAATCCAGATTGTAACAGTTCATATTTTACTTTTCCCCGATTAACAGTGTGCATTTTGTTCTGTCACACTTAGCAGCCATTCAAGTCAAAGCATTAATTCCCACTGGCTTTGTTTTGCTGCATCATGCCTGAGGCTCTATCCACATGAAGACGAGATGAGGTGTAACCACGAAGATATTTTACCTTTCAAGCTGTGTATCCAAATGGAGCTGGTGTTTTGGGAGAGCATAATTGATCACTTTAGGAATCAGGTCCCAGTGTGGAAAAATCAGCGGTAGTTTCATGTTTCAGTGGCTACACTCGAGATGTGCTTGTTTTAACAATGGAATGACTCTCTACCTTTGTAAGCTGCTTTTGCCACTTTACGGACATGTTCCTGCGTTTACCTCCCATGAGCTGTATGCACATTGCCAGTGTTTTAGGGTGCGATTCAGTGGTAGTGTCACAGCACCGCCAATGGACCCAGTGTCTTCAATGCTACTGTGGACAACAGTGTGGACACAACTTTTTTAAAGCCGTTTATGAAAATATACAACATTTCTCTCTGGACTAGGCCTGAGAGCCTTCCTATGTTACAGTGTGTCAGTATATAAATAATATGATAGAAAAATGGATTCAACAAGCATTCAGGATGAATTGCAGCATGAAGGATCAATGGATGATGGAGCAGAGAGGGAATGTAGTCAGTGTGAAGGCCGCCTCAGAGTGAGAACTATCTGTTTTCAATCAAATCCTTCTCCCAGTCACAACCTGCAATCAGAGGAGACCAAACACATTCTTTTCTTGATATAAAGTCTGTAGTGAGAGCTATGTGTTAGGTAAACCCAACCATTACGGGTTCATACCTTATCCTAACCTTAACCTAAACTCAGTTGCCACCTTAGCTCTAAACCTAACAGTTAGCAAAAAAGGAAGAGAGGACCAGCAAGATGTCCTCACTCTGATACAAGGGTCCTCAATGTTGTGGAGAAATCGGACAAATGGTCCTCACATTGAAGCCAAAAAATGTGCACAGACACACTAAAACCACAGAACAAAGCCTGTCCTTATACCTGAAAATATGGCAGCCATGTATGACGACATAATGCAAATAACTTTTTTCAGTTTACAAGATTGTAAGATTTGTTTATACAAGAGAACAACATTTAAACAGTCTATTTTCCTCTAACAGGCTCAGAATCATGTTCTGTTTTTCACTTTACCCTACAGTATTAACAGGACTTGTGAAAGAGTCAACTGGTAGCGTAGACCAACATTTCTAATATTTGCTTGTCTTGTTTTGTTATTTCAAGCAATAATTTTGGAGAATGTTACATCTCTGTCTAGGTCTCTTAGATGTTGCCACATTTCTAAAGAAAATGCTGTGTTTTTAACTGAGCTGTTACAGTGGATAGCATTCATGAAAGGCTTTCCAAAACCCTTCTACTGATGGAAAAAAGAAAACGTTTTTTGTGAAAGAGTAATTAATGTATGATCCTGCAAGCACTGTCCATTCCAGATCTCCATCTTCATGGACTGAACTCAGAAGATGAACAATGTTTGTCCAGACAGAGCAAGATTTATTGAACACTACCTGCAGAATTTGATATTTTTCCAGCCTAAACACCATTAAACATGTGTAGGATCATCTTGGATATGCTGCCTCTGTCATAGTGACCAACACAACCACACAGGCTAACTTAGGACTAATCTATGAGCAGTAGGAGCCAGGCTCTCATGGTTAAAGATCGTTATTTCACAAATAGTCTTTTACTGGTAGTTGCCAATAAGTTTCTTCAAACTAAAATCATCAAATTCAATAAATGACACCAACAAGAGTCAATAGCAGATAAGATTTAGCATTTTTATGTATGAAACCCACAAATAAAATTCCACTGTTTCACTAAGAATCATTAAAAGTGATTTCTTTACAAATACGGCCTGTAAGAGTGGAAATAGCACACTGATACCATGTAAATCAGACAATAAAAGTAGATTTTACAGTGACGAAAAGAGGCTGCACTTTGACAACAGAAGAAGTTTTTTTTTCTGTTTTGTCCTTGTGGTTTTTACATAACACTTCCCAGTGCTTTCCCTACATTTGGTTACAGAAATCCAATGTGTGTGGAGCCCCCCCAAAGTACCTGATCCATGTCGCTTACAGTCTGAGATCATTTTCGCTTTCTGAGATGGTGCATTATCTTATTGGAAGCAGCCATTAGACGATGGTAAAGTGTTGCAATAAAGAGATGTACATGGTCAGCAACAACAAACACTAAGATATACTGTGGCTTTCCAACAATGATTGATTGGTATTAAGAGGCTGAAAGGGTGCCAGTGAACATTCAACCCCACCATTACACCAGCAGCAGCAGCAGCCTGTGTTGTTGACACAAATCAGGTTGAGTCTATAGATTCATGCTATTAACACAAAATTCGGAGGCCGCCATCTGCTGCTTCAGCACAAATGGAGATCTGTCAGTTCAGCCCTTCAGCCTCAGTGGTCTGATCTCTGGTCAGTCAGCGGACGCTTTACTTTGGTCTGTGTCTTTTTGCCCAGAGGAGAAAGGTCAGATATCTAGTTAAAATTAAGTTGTAAAGTTTTTACCTAATAATATTTTAAGATGCTTGTGATAAATGGAAGATTTTCAGGTTTGAAAAAACATTTACAACTTCTCTTCAGTTCCAGGTTCTCCAATACTTGTTAATGGATGAGGGATATATCAATAAACAGTTTTTGTTTTAAAAAGACTAGCAGCTTGGAGGTTTTCTTGCAGGAATATTCCGCTTTTTAATTTAATTAAAACTTTTTGCAATGCTTTCATTTTTTTACTCTGACCACTTTGATGGAGATAAAGGAAAAACCCTTTATTTATTATTTCCATTTGATTTTAGTGTTGGTTTCAGACTGAACATTTTATAAAAGAGTTTTTTTCCTTCTTCAGGGTGTTTTTTGCAGTCCCACTGAGGCTCAACGCTTCAGCTGACACTGCTCTGATGGATTGTAGCACGACTAAATTTGCAGTAGTGTTAAATCGGAACAATGAATCCACAGAAGCTTCTGTGACTTGACTGCAGTCCCTTAGCCTGCAGACGCAGTGCAGGGACCGGTCACAGAAACTGATGAATATGTTCTTACTGCCCCCTTCTGGCCTCTGTCAGCATAGCAGTATTAAACAATCTCTTAAAATTATTTTTATTCAGCTTCATAGAAACGTATCATGTTGATTATATTTTTGTTTATAGTCAGGGACCTCTCAAAATCCTGTTGTTACTGTATTTGAATAAGTACTGAGGGAAAAATATTTTATGAAATGTGTTGTTCCTACAAAAAGATAGATCATTTCTAAAGATAGTAATAAAATAATAATAAAATCAACAAATTTTGAAATGTATGTTTTAATGAGATGCATAATGTTGGATTTATGTTTTAGATGTCCTAAAACAGTACAATTATAAACGCCTTCTCTACTTTGGCATAAATGCACAGTTTCTGAATGAAGAATTATGACCTCTCCATGTTTACTAGATGGCCTTAGTAAAAATAAACATGATTTAAGCAGGAGTTATTTGTAGTTATTTGACACTTTCAAAAAAAAGAACCTTATGAAAAAAACTGGATTCAGTTTGATTCAGAGACAACCAATAAAACTGTTGCATAAGAAATATCTAAAAAAGAAAATTTCACCAAGACAGACATTCAGAGGGCTAGTGAATTAAACTGTCTGACAGTAAAATAAAAATATCCTTTGATGAGTCAGTGGCAAAGCAAATGGAGGCATCCAGGTTCACCGGTCACAAAAATATTATTTAAAAAAAAGTTAACGGGTTAAAAAGTTATAAAATATCTGAATAAAAAAACTGCAATAAAAATTATGATAGATTTCATAGTAACATAAAAACCAACATTATAAAAAAAACCCAGATTAAATTAAACCAACAGAATCCAACAAGAAGTCAATTGCTGGAGATTTTTAGGAAAGCCTTCATGGTTATAAAATTTTGCTGGGCAGAAATAAACTCTAAGCAGTGGCATTACTCTGTATGAGAATAGGTTGATGGCAGCCATTAATACCAGAGTCAAAATATAATTAGAACAAACATGTTTTTCTTCACCCAAAGACAACCTTAGTTTTTTCTGAAAACTTAAGAAATTATGTTTTGTTTTTTTTTTTGCAGAGAAAGAAGTTCAAAAAACTCAATATCTCACAAAGAACAGAGTATTTTTCTTCTACAATGAGTCTCTCAGTTTATAGCAAACTGCAAAAAGCTGAATCAAACTAAGAAAAAAAAACAGGATAGAGAAACTGATGTAAACCAATTGCAGCTTGATTTCAAAGTCATAAAGGTTTTCTTGTGGTTAAAACGATCGGCTTCTTTTAATCGATTAAATGAAAAAGCAGATTGTTAACGCAAAAGTTAATGCAAGAGCGTTGGAAAATCTTAGCTTTGTGAACTAATCCACAGTGGCAGCAGATGGTTGAATGTTAGTGTGGTGTTGTTTAGCGTACAAACTCAATGTCAACTAGATTAAAGGCAGCGATAACAGGAGCGTAAGGAGACGGCGATCCAGCCTGATTTTAAGGGTTCTGTGAGGACTGGTACTGCTTAGGTGCAAAACGTCACACACAAAACAGATCTCAATGAACAGAGATCAGTGTTGAAAACCTTTTTACAGGAACGTTCAGAAAAAATAATTCATCAAACTATTTTTGTGAGGGAAGGTACAAAATAAATGATCCTAAATCAGCCACACCTGAGGCCTGAACACACAACACCTCGACATGAATGTGAGCCACTTGAAACAAACACACCTCAGTCACATTGCTTTTAGCTCAGTTCCACTTACAGATATCCAGTTTCTACAAGGACTAATAACAAGCACCCATTCTGTTGTACACTACTCTAAAGAGAAGAATAAGAAAAACAATTTTTGTATTTGAAATAAGCCTTTGAGCGTGAAGAATATTTCTGATGTCAGTACACGCAGTCATCGGGGTCACAAACATCTGGGGCTTCACACCATAACTTGAAAAAGAACGTCCTTTATTCACAAACAAAACTTTTCTACTGAAATCCAGGCTCAAGTCAAATGTCGACAAATCATTTCACATTCTGAAAAAAATACAAAAAAAGAGCTGGAAGCCATTCAAAGAGTGGATATGACAGCAGAGAACCCAGTGGAAAAGGGTACAGCTGATCCTGCAGGTAAGAATCAGCCTTACAATTATTAATAAGTCTTTTACTGGGAAAATGGTGGGAAAACTTCCTCTGGCCTCCTTTACTGCCAGCAGTATTTGGACAGCACCTATCGTAGCTACCGCTGATGCATTTCTGCTTTAGCTTAAGTGTCCTTACCAGAACAAAGGAGCCACATCCAGGACAACCACAGGTTTATATTTTTATACAGGGCTACAGATTTATAGACACCACTGGTACAAATGAGAAAATGCCTTAAAATATCTCTTTTAATACAGCGACACAATCTCACTAAGAAATTCAGATAAATCCATAATTTAGTCAGTGAGGAAAAAAATACACCTTAAAGAGTAGTTTTGGGGGCAATCAAATTTTGTTCAGTTTATTTAAATAGCACAAACATACATTAAATGGTAACACTTTACAATAAATGATCAAACAATACTGAAGAGTTCCATTTATTAATCAAATAATTTACAAGTTGTTTATCCAAGAAAATCCAGCTGATCGAGTCATTGACTTACGAAATTCATTCTTCCTGAATGAACATGTAAGGGCAGTGGACAGTCACCTGCATTTTGTTGTCTCTTTGCAGCCACGTATCATACAAAGTATGCATGTCGCAAAAGTGGGGAAGAAAATACCCCTTTAAAGGGAAGACACCTTTAGCGAAACAAGCAGCATCCTTCTACCACAACCAGATGGAAGAAGATAGTGCAGATAGAATAATAATAATAATAATAACAAAATAGAGTACCAGACTGGATGTAGCTTCAGTGAAGAGAGGAACTGAGAGATAACACGAGTTTAAAGAGTGAAATGGAAGCAAAGGCAAATAAAGAGCAGCATCATGATGTTGCAGAGCAAAAAAAGTGGTCCCTACATCCTCCAGTAGCCAAGCCCAAAGTAGCATAGCTATAGAGCTCAAGATACCCTGAGTCCTTTTAACTATAAGCTTTATGAAAAAGCCTAGACTTTAAAGTAGACAGGAAGTCTGCCTCAAAGACTAAAACTTTACCATTCGACTTTTAAAATCTATAACCACCCTTAAACATGAAGGATAAGAGAGAAGTTGTGTGTGCAACACTCACGATGTGTTTACAGTTAATAGAAACACAACTGGACCAACGTTAGGTTCGGCTACGGGAGTAGAGAAATGTATTAATGACCACAGACCAGAAAGTGAGTTCAAACTGCCAACTTATTATTTGTTGAAAAGAAAAGAAACAATATTACAAATAGCTGACGTACAATGACCCAAAACTCCAATCCAGAATAGTTTCCCTGTTCCTTTCAGAATATTTGATCCCTGTTTGAAATTTAAACCTAATGTTAGGTATTAAAGGAAACTATTGTTTAAACCTAGGTCAGGGTTCTATTTAAGTTTAAGTTAATACTGTTGATCTATTTAATTTAAAGCTTGTTAGGACTAATGGTTGTTTTTAAATCCCTGTTTTTGTTTTTATTATAATCCAACAGACAATTTTACACTCCACAAAACAACAATAGATATTGAATTTGGTTCGAGAAAAAAACAATAAAAAAACCAACAGAAAGAATCCAGGTAAAGACTGAATAAGTTGTGCTTCAATCAATGTCTTTTCTTTCTGATGATCCTGAAGGGTTAATCGCGTTTCACTTAATCCACTGCTTTTTAGCAGGAAATCATGAGCGGTGTCTCATTTAGCGGGCTGCGTCCTTCAAAGGACCCGGCCTACTCAGCCTTAGGAGGACCCAGCCTTCGAATGATGCTCCAGAGGATCCTCAGCCGTTGGTAAATGGGACGGTCTAGCCTTTGGAGCTCTTCCTGGTTGCGACATGACATCATCACGTACAAATACAACAACCACAACAAAAGAAAAATGGATCTTGAAATTTTTATTTTATTTTTTTTTTATTTACTTGATATTGGAGGAGGAGAGTCGGCTTCAGCGGCAGCAAAACCGGCGAAAATTTTTTTCAAGCTGGGAGAGCCCAGTGGAGAGGTAACATTTAGCTGCTATTATTTTCACCCACAGGGACAACTAATGATCATAATATACCAGTTATTAAACAAACGCTTGTCAGCAGATTGACCAATATGTTTAAATATAACATTTTATATTTGTTTGTAAGACTTGATATAAGCTTATGTTTGCAACTTTAGACATTTGATTTGCAGTTATAATTGCAGTTAGTTAAATGTGTACAAACGCTGTAAATAACTGACTTAAATCACTACTTTCACCATCACTAATGTTGTGTTCAGAAGCCAAACTGTAATAGATCGAGAAATAAATCATTATTTGTTGAAATTGTTATCCCCTTACTGCCTGATTTTATTTGCAATTATATAAAGAAAATAGAG
>JAUZNJ010040495.1:0-10353 GCA_034780135.1 Jordanella pulchra | reverse complement strand
AAGGAAGATTAGATATAGGTCTATAATTGACCAAGTTATCTGGGTCAAGAGACGGTTTCTTAAGTAAAGGTTTGATTCCAGCTACCTTAAAGGCCTGAGGAACATATCCCTGTAACAGGAATAGAATAATCACATCTAAAATGGAGGTGGAAATCAGAGGGAATACTTCCTTAAATAACTTTTTTAGAACTGGATCTAACATACAAGTTGAAGGCTTAGATGAAGATATTAGTTTTTCTAACTCTGAAAGTTCAGTCGGTTCAGATTCTGTACTTGCCTTAAATGCTGCCTCACCGTCTATAGATGAACCAATCATATTTAGAGGGATGCCAGTGATCTTATTTTCAGTCTTATTTAGAAAGAATCCCATAAAGTTATTGCTAATTGCAGAGGGAATGGACGGTTCCACAGAGCTATATGGCTCTGGGTGAGTTTATAAAAAACTTTATAAAAAAACATTCTAGGATCATTCTGATTCTCCTCTATTAAGGAAGATAAATATGCTGCTTCTGTTTACGAAGGGACTGAAAATGGAAAAAAAAAAGTTTGAGGCCTACGAGTCTAGCAGGATCTGTCATGTTTGGCATGTTGTTTTTCATTGCCACGTGTTTGTGTTTGTACAGGGTATGTACACACTGATGGCTCGTTGTGAGGAGCTGGATCGCTCCATGCAGCCCATACACACACTGGCGGCTCAGATCCGTGACATCAAACGTACTCTGGATGCCCTAGAAGCGATCTGCAAGTAATCCTCTTCTGAATACAGCTGCAACCTGCAAAGATTCAACCTAAAGCTCATCCATAAAGACGGATGCCCGCAAGCAAACGCAATGCTTGGCAGGTAGAACACACACACTGCAGCGAAGATTAAGTGCACCTCAGGAGTCTGGACCCCATCGCTGCTTGGCATGCTAGATGATTGCCACTCATAGCTCTTCTGTTCGCTGTTTGACGATGACCAGTTTTGTGTTGTGGATTGTGTCGACTTTTAAAGATGAGCTTCTGTTTTTTTTTTCTCTCCTTAAAATGTCTTTTTCGGTGACTCCTCTGCCCTGGATAGTTCATAGGTCGCATCCATGCACAGGCCTTGAAGAAGGCTGGATTCATGCCGCCGTCTTTGTTCATTTCAAAGTCTGAGGTGTGATCCTTTTATCCGTCCAGCCTGGTGGTTCAGATTGAACTAACCTCTCCTCTCCAGACGGGGGCGATATTTCTGTCTCTGGAGAGGCAAGAATTAACTCCTTGGGAGAAGGTGACATTTGCACTGGAACAGAAAGTCTATTTTTTAATCTTATGCAACAAACGGATTCTTTCACTGCAGTTTGAATGAGTGCGGTGGGGGGGGGGAGTGTTTTTATTTATTCAGTCTGCTCAGCATGGGTGTTTGTTCAAAATCACTGCATCTGTGTGTCACAGTGAACCAGCTCACAGTAAGTCATTCTGTCTAATGAGCTCAAATCTGTAATGAGTGTTTCACTTTTTCCCAGCTAATTCTCTCCCACCACCTAAAGTGGAGATATCATCCGTTAAATCACAGGTCTGCTTCTTTAATACCAAACCAGTTTCCTGCTCCGTGGCACCATTATACAAGATGGAATGAGGAACATGTCTGGAAAAGTATGTGAAGTGATTCTAAGACTGTCTTTGAATAATAAAATGTTAAAAAGCTTCAGATATTTGACTTGATTTAATGTATAGATGTTGTCAACAGACAGGTTAGATATCATTTTTATGTTCCAGTTGATTTTTTTTTTTTAATTCATGAATATTTTGATGTTTTTGTTGCCTCAGGATTTCTAATTGAAATATTGATTTCCCTGCAGCTCCAATATTTTTAAGTTTTTTTTCAAAACAGCTATGTTTGATTAGATGAACTGTATTTGAATTTCACCCTTAACAAGATCTAGTTCTAAGACTAGTTCATGACAGTGAGAAGTGAGTTCACGATCACAGCATCAAACGGATCCCCTTCAAGTGATATACGACGAAATGAAATTCCTTGTTCTGTTTACGTGCACTCTATAAAAAGACACATGACTATTTTCTGTCAACTTTTCGTTAAATCACACTTATTGCTCTTTTTAAGATCAGATAGGATTACAACAACATGCCAAAGGAAATTAGTTCTTTGGAAGATCAAATTTAAATGTTTCCTTAAATTCAAAAGTTGATCTACATTCCCATAGTTTTTTGTAGATTTCCCTATAAAACCGTCTGGCTTGGGTCAAACATTGTGGCTATTTTCCACAAGCTTTGATGGTATTTTCAGTCATTACTTCTGACAGGAGGAATTGGTGTTACTCAGTCAGGTTTGTAGGTCTTGTTTCCCAAACTCTCTATTTCAGTTCTGTTACATATTTTCTATGAGGCAGAGTTCTGGGTTTTGCGGTGGACGGTCAAAAACTTTACCTTTGGTGTCTGTAGCTCTACGGTGCGGTTAATTGTCCTTTTGGAAAACCCATTCATTCCCACTAACTTCCAGGTTTGTATCTTGAGGTTTTGCTTCAGTGTATATTTTCCTGCGGATGCTACTACCGCTACCATACTTTAGAGTTGGAACAACGCTCTCAGGCTTCCCTTTCTTCCCCTTTAAGGTTAAAGGAATTATTCCAAGAATTAAGGTCTTTTTCCCCAAGTTTATATGAGCAAATATAGTTGGGCTCTTTACAGAATGGTTTCCTTCCTCTATGAATCAGCCTTTAAACCAGTATTGGAAAACAGGTTTGAACTGGTTTCTATGTTGATGGATACTACCAGCATCTATAAACATCCTTACATCTTTTTTTAGCTTTTTTTTTTTTTAGGGGTTACTTTCATATTTAACATTAAAACATTTTCATTTATGGGACACAGAACCTATTTCTTGCTGAATGGTTTGGGGGCATATTATGGGTTGAACAGATCAGGACCTTCAAACATCTGTAAAATTGTTCTGAAAAACAAACCTGGCCTGTGGAGGTCCACCATTTTCTCACAAATCCATTACATCATTATTTGGCCTTTCTCAAATTGTGCAGCTTTCACATTTGTCTTTTTATACAGTTTATAGTTCCAAATCTTATTTCAGTCAAGCATGGTGCATCATTTGACCTGTACCAGCTTCTTATAATCTCTGTAACCATCTCTTGTTCCCTTTACTCAAACACACTGTTTTTGAAATATTGACCAATCCTCAATAAAGCTGCTTCAGTTGATATATTTCTCTGTTTAAGTTATGATAGAAGCAAAATAAGTGAATATCTTTTTTGGTTTGTTTTGTTTTTTAATCTTTACCAGGTTGCTGGTTCCTCTTTTTCAACAAGTCAGTTGCACATATTTATCACCTTGATAAGAAGCAATGCCTTTGCTGTCATTGTGGCAATAATTTCTGCACTTTAAAGTGATTTAAAAAAAAAAAAATCATAGAATGCTTTACAGTGAGAATAAATTCCACCTAAACTCATTCCCTTAGGGCAAATGCTAAGACTCCTCCTGCAAACAGAAGTTAAGTTTCTCATTGTTTATAGCACTTCCACTACATACAGTGCTGTGCTCTGTTCAAGACCAGCATCTTTATGTTTGAAGTTATAATTATTGTGACCATTAAAACCTCTAAATGTTGGAGCTGAAATCTAAATCGGTTAGCCTGATTTAAATAGATCTGGAGTTGGCAGGCTGGCTTGTTTTTAGATTTAAACACTCTAGACATTTTTCCAGTAATACCCTCTTATCAGTTGGAACAAACCAATAAATCAAGTGTTGTTTATGAAATGAGTTCAATGTTTGCAATCTTTTTACCTTAAAATTAGAATGTTTTTGTCAGTTCATTATGTGTGTGTGAAAATGTAACTGTTTAACCCAAATGTAAATTAGGATATAAATATTAACAAATTCCAACAGTCGATAACAAATCTGAACAGTTTGAGAGTCGATGCATCTTTTTATTTTTTCCTCAGAGTTTAATGTAAACCATGCAGCAATGGAACTAAACCTGGTTGAATTACATCCTCTTCAGTGGTTTCTTTTGGCATTATTTCATAATAAATTCTGTTCTAATTGTCCTTAACAGATTGGTGTGTTTGGTCATAGTGGTAGATTTTACTATTGTCAAATAGTTGCTCTGTTAAAGTCATTATTTACGATTTAATATATTGTAAATTTGTAAATAAAACCTGGAAAACAAACTCCTAAAGCTACATAAGTATTTTTTTTTATCTTTTATATATTTATTTCATGACTTTTTGGTTTCTTCATCAGGAGAGAAGCTGCACATAAAGTCCAGACACGCATCCATCAGACATGAACAAAGCTAAACTGAATAAATCCGCGGTGATAATTATTAATTAATGTAACTCTGGTCTCTGACGTGAATTCTTTACTTTTAGTGCATCGATTTATGAAGCCTCTATGATAAATAAGCAGAAACATCATAAGGTCCAACGGTTTCCCTGGACAGTTTGCAGCATGTTCATCCATACTGTCAGTTTTTGGTCTTATGTTGCTTTCAGTGTGTCTGAGGTTTTTTGTTTGTTTGATTGTTTTTTTTTTTAATGAAACCAAGTCAGCAGTGATGGACGAAAGGCAAAGTTCAAAACCTGAAAAAAATATGTAGGACTTGTGGATTCCACCTGAGATGATGAAACTGCTTCTGCAACACTATTCAGATCAATTATATTCTTCTTCCATGATGTAAAGCTGCTTCTTCTAATGGAAAACCTCACTAAAATTTAAATTTTATTCAACATGTCAAAAAAATATTTAATAAGATTTTTTTTTCTCCCTACGCATTTGATAAATTCTGTTCAAAAAAAAAAAAAACTGATGTCAAAGCTGATAAATCTTACCTGATAAACCCAGAAAATGGATTCTGATAACTCTATTAACTCTATCTTACCTTCTCCTCCGTGCAACATCAGATATTCACATTTCTCAGTTTACATTAAATGCTCCATATGTGCAAGAATTAATAATTAACAACTGCAAACTGAAGGTCTGCCTCTCCAGAGCTTTGCGTGTGAGATAAAAATATCTCAACAATAGATATTAGCCATGGGACATTGTTTGTCATCAGGGTGTGTCAAACTGGAAAAAAAATTAATAAAAAAAACGTGCTGCTTCTTCAGTTGAAACACATTTTAACAAGATGTAAGATAAAATCCTGGATTTGCCCCTCCCTAACCTATTGTTGCACTGGTCAGCTGGCCTATCATGTTATCCACTGTTTTACATGTTCTGGGTAAATACCATGAGAGCATACAATTGTTTTAATTAATCAGTGTTATCATACTTTAATAATGTTAGATCTGCCTGTGCCAAGTGGATAAATCTGACATTTACTAATAAATAAGCATGACCTGCAGCACCTTTCTGTATCTTTCCTTTTCTCGTAATTCATCTCATTCATCAGATTTTTTTTTCATGAAGCCTGATTCGATTCTTGCTTTCAAACATTATTCTGAAACAACTGTTGAAATATAAAAGTAAAGGAAATCTTATGTAGCAGTGAGTGAGGTTAGTCTTCAGTTTAATAGAAGAGAAAATCAGATGATCAGGGCCCACTTTAAGCTAAGAGTTGAAAGTGTGTTTTGGTGGCTTCATAATGAAGCCATTTAAATAAGATGTATTAAATTCATATAAAATTGCTTGTAGTTAACAATCTACAATTAGCAGCACTTCATATGGTTTATTGTTCAGTTTTTGTTGAATATAAAAATGTTTCAAAGAGCCAATTTTAAGTAGTAAAAGCAACAGCCTTTTTAATTAGCTGCACAATAATAGAAGAACATGATGTAAGTTTCCAAAAGAGAGATAAAGAAGTATAAGAATCTATTTAAATATAAACCCTGAAATGAAATCATTCATCTTTAAAGATGGACTGACATAGTGACATTTAATCCGAATATACATAACATTATCACATGCTGTTAAACATAACAGCATATAGCAGAAGTTGAGACTTTTGCTTAACAAAGTGGATGTGTTTGTTTTGTTCACCGTCTATATCGGTTTGTGATGATGTCTGAACAAGGTCCTGGTGTAGTTTCACCAAGAGTCAGGCAGGGGAGGCCAAAGATCTCAGAAATTCAACATCTTTCATTGACAAGCCTGAATATCTGTACACTTTTGTTTTACACATTAAAAGCATTTATTTTTAGCCCTTGGGTGTCAGAATTTACATTGTGTGACTTTCTGACATTCATGCTGTTTATTGATGGCAGTCAGAAAAGAACATCCCTTAATTTGAAACTCCAGATATTTTCTGAGTTGTTTATTCTGTAAGCATTACATTAATTGTGTTTTTGTGATGGGCTGATGATCCATCCACTGTGTGCTTTTCTTTCAACAACAATAAAGGTCAAGTCCAGGAAATAAACAGCATATTTGAAAAACAAATTAAATCACTAAACATCTAGATGCTTAATGGAACTAAATATCTGTTTTATCTATAAACATGCTGCCAGAACTTACTAATTCAGATGTTTCTTTTATTTGTTTTTAAAGCACATTTAAGACCACCTCAAATGCACCTTGGTGTTGTAGAGATAAGAAATATCGATAATTGGAGCACAATAAACTGAAAAAAGAATGGATCAACCATAAAATGCAAAGAGCTCATAAAAGAAAGTGGTGTGGAAAGCCGATGAAGAAGTAGATATTGCTAGAACTCGCACACAACCTGAGCTGAAAGCCTGTTTATAGAGGTACGCTTTGGTGAAGTTATTTATGGTAACAATCCCTACCTGTAGCTCATGCAATGTTGCATGGATTCTGTCAAAAAGAAAAGTCCTCAGGAAGTGCAAATCTAACAGCCGTCTGTACTTTAACACCAGGCCGTGGTTGAGATATACTGCTATTTTTCTTAGCTAAATAACATTGTTGTTGCAATGCAAATCAACTTTAGCTGTGGCTTCAGGCTTCAACAATGTTCCCCATCAGTGGCGAATCACTGGTTCACTCAAAGTGGAGAAACATCGGATCAGGAGCAGCGTTTCATGGTAACAAGGACGTTGGTTTCTTCTGTAAGTATAGAGGGTTATCTGCAAGTATAGTGCTGTATCACGAAGATATTAACATTTTTCTTTTGAGTTTTTAGAAATTGCTAACAGAGACTCATGCCTGCTCATAGCTGTAGTAATGGGTTAGAGGTTGCCCGGAGCCCTGCCTTTTTTTCTAGGCCCGGAGGCTGCTGCGGACCAACCTGTACGTATGGCTATCCTGTGGAGCTCTTTCATCTGTCTGCCGGGGGTGCTGCAGCTTTTAGGGGCCAGAGATAAATTTCCAGCACTGTTCTGAAGTATTTCTTCCCCTCGCATCCCTCAAACAACCATTCACCTCAAGGTGAAAAATGTACACACATACACTCACATCCTTACAGAGTGAAGATGAGCAAAGGTCACAAACAATGCAGGGATGTAGGCAACAGGCCTTTCCATGAGGTATGCCTGAGATCCATAGGCAGAATAAATAAAATGTCAAAAGGTCATAAAATTATAGCTGTTATAGCTGTTAGCCTTCCAATACCTGTAAGGGATTTCTTACCTAATCTTCAAACTCCTAATATCACCTCTGTTTCTACAGCTAATGGACTTAAAACTGATAAATTCACTTTGAAATGTCAGAGTAATCCCTGTCAGAACATGTCTCTGAAAATTCTCGGGTCATGGATCTCTTTATGAGATTTGTTAAATTGTTTCTAGCTCTGGACATTTAGGAACATTACATAGGAAACTTGCAGAGTTCTGGTGAAGTAATCTAATTAGCATTTTCCTTATTTTTTCCCAAGTGGACCCAGGAACTTAGAGGGTATGTTCAACAAATCTCAAATCCTCGGTAGGCATGTGGATGTTTAAACAGTCTAGGATTTGGTCTATGAAGAGATACAAGTCTTAACATCTTAAGTGACTTTCCTAACTTGTGATTGTATAGGCCTTTATGCTACATAACCAGCTCAACAGGGTTTCCTTTTCCTTACCCTCTGAAAACGATAACCTCTGTACTACTGTGTATTTGCATATTTCTAATGACTGCCCCAAATATAATTTGAATTCCTTCATTAAACTAAAGTTTGGAACCTAGTGACAAAGTAGAAAACCAACAGCTGTCAAAGGAGAGTCTTTTTAAAGGACACTTGTTTAGGTTTATATTTGCATGTATACCATAGACCTCTTTGGATCAACACTGGGTTAGTTGTTTATTTTAAGGTCACAGGCATAAAAATCCAGCCCCCAGCAGCAAAAGTAATGCATGTAGGTTCGGGGCAGTAACACTGTCTGTCTGTACTTCTAGCGAAGCTGCTTGCCTTTCAGTCCCAGCAAAATTACTTCCTCTAAACGTAGTCTCAGAGGCACTTTTTGTTGTGGAAGCTGCTCTGGACTCTGCTGTGTTTCCAGTACTTCCTTCAGCTTTTCCTCCAACAGACACCCCGTCCTTGGGGGGTTGCCGTTCAGAGATTTCCTTATCTACAGTCTTGTACCACTGGCATTGAAAGTCTTTTTTCCAGATCTCAGCTGGATCCGATTCAGCTGCTTTAGTTCCTGCATCTGGCTGTTCAGTGGCTTCTGCTCCCTCTGCCTGAGAGAAAACGATAAAAGTAATCCTTTTGTTTTCAAAGATTAATGTCATTATCACATTTTTCAGTATCAACCTTGTATAGAGAAGAGATAAAAAAGTCATTGACATTTGGGCATGCTTAGTTTTGCCTTTTGTTTCTTTTTTTCTGATTTGTAATTACCACACAAAGAGACCCTAAGAAAGAAGACATTTTTAATTCAAGGTAAAAAGAAAAATCTCTCTTTACTTGGAGGGAGGATTTTATTCTGTTATCGATAAAAACAGCGCATCTAAATTTTGCTTTAAGTATTCCACTTTCACACCTTTTCTGTTGCCTTCTCCGGAACACTGGGTTGAGCTGGTAGATGGAGATAAGCGGAGCTTTCTGCATTTTGCCGAACACACCGACCCTTCCCCTGGCAAAGGGAGGCTGAACAGGACTGAGTTGCAGTTGTAACATTGATGGAGTAAGGGCCCAGGACTTTACGGACAAACATGGCCAGGTCTTGGCACTCTCTCTGGGGAAATATGGGCAGAATGAGACAAGAGCAGACTGAGAAACGTAAGTTTTTCAAGAACAATGCATGCAGCAAACGTGGATGAAGGTTTAAAGTTCAGATAGAAACCAATTTGAACTTTTGGACCTTCCTTGTGGAAAACTGACTCTGCACACACCGGTGGATGTGGTGACAGCTTCACAGTCTGGGGTGGATTTTGTTTTTTTTTTGGCAGGTGAAAAAAAGTTTCTGAAAAGATGGATGGACCTACATACATATAGGGGAATCCTGTAAAAAGCCTCTTAGAGGCTGCAAGACTAGGAAGGATTTTCACCTTAAAGCAAAATCACCCTTAAATAACAGCGACCATTACAACATTTCAGTCTGTTAATAACCTGAAACTAGTAGAGAAAAACTTTAAAAGACTTTTTTTTTTTTAATTATAGCTGAAAGGTGGTATTTATGGCAGATGGAAATAATTGCACTCTACTTTTCATATTTTGATTTGTTATATTTTCATCTTTTTTTAAAAACCATGTACAATTTTTTGTTTGTTTGTTTTAACTCCACAGTCATGCCTAAATTAATGCTGCTTGTAATGTGATCAAATATCATTTAGGGGAGGCAGGTTATTTCTCCAGTACCTCTGTTTTCATCTCACTTCTATCCCAGATGACTACGCCTGCTGTTCCCATTGCAGCACTTTCTCCTATGGTGTTGATGAGGTCAGCCTTAAAGAAAAAGCATTTTTCTTCCCAAATTATTTTAAATCATTATATGGCATGACACTGGACTAACTATAAAAAGATCATTAGTATTTAATGTTATTCTGTTGTTCCTTACCTGTGATAAGAAGGTTTTAGTTGAAGCGTACACACTCTTCACCAAAGGAAAAACAGGTAGATCCGACTCTGCTCCAGCCATTGATGCTACTCGAAGTGCTTCTTTTATTTGACTTGACAAAAAGGACCTTGCTGCTACTGTCCCACCCTGCAAAAAAATATAGATTTAAACAATAAAATAAACAATAAAATAAAATTCATAACTTTCGTCTTGTTTTATATATTATATTATATATATTTTACATCTGATAAAACCACCCGACAGAATCCAGATTGGTAGTAACTATCTGCATGTATATTTAGGAGTAGTTTTCTTGTAATATACATTTTAATTGAGTAATATTCTTGTAAATACTTGAGTAAGAGTTCTGGCCACCCTATCCACCTCAAATAACTTAAGCTGTTCAGAATTCAGGCAATTCATTTTATGTAGAACTATAATTACTGAGAAAAGTGTTTTGTTTTAACCGCTATATATAAAAAAA
>JAUZNJ010040493.1:0-10354 GCA_034780135.1 Jordanella pulchra | reverse complement strand
TTAGGGTGTCTTTGAATTCAGCCTCTGTAGGTTGATAATTTACATTTCCATCAAATGATGTGGCCTCCTTTTGTTCCGAACACATCACCCAGTCCATATCAGAATCAATAAACGACAGGATTTTTTTCTCCACTGAGATCTGATGTGTTTTCAAAGTGTTCCTTTAATTCTTTTGAGCAGCATATTAATTGTTGAATGGAGCATATAAAGTCTAAATCATGCCATTAACTACAAGAGAAACCAACATAGAGCTTTAATTATACCTAAATTAAACAAAAAAATAAGAAAAAAAAAACATTTCTAAACATTTTGCATTCAAGTATTGAAACAAACCAATCTGTCAAAATACTCAATCCAGAACTTAAGTGGATTAAATTTATCTTCCCCAGGTTTAAATTATGTATAAAATATACTTTAAGAGACCTTTTTCTATTTGATTATTCATTGAAAAAAATCAACAGATTAATGCATTAACAATATAATTGTTAGTTGCTGCCCTACTTTGTTCCTACAGGAGGTTCAGTTCTGGAACCACAGAAAAGGTGCTGAGAAGACTCTTCCCAAAGGCTGAGCTCTGCCCCCTGCTGGACAGCACTGGGACCACCTCAGAGCAAGGCAAGGGCAGCTGTATGGAGCTAAAGTTTGTTTGAAGTAAAAAAATTAACCTGGGATAAAAGTTTGTTTAAAAAGAAAAACTTTTAAACCTGGAAGAGTTAGTTCTGTGCTATTGCAGGGATAGAGCTCTCAGGCTGTACCCTTAATGACATAAATCAACGGTCTAAAAGTTAAGAATAATTACTTTAAGTTAAGTAGGACAACTAACCTATAAATGCAAGGCATGTTTCTTGTTTGAATTTTTAGAATCTGTTTTAAACTTTTCAATAATTTGCATCAGAATCATTTGTTTTGCTCACATAACCTCATATTAGTATAGATGAGATATAATTACAGATAATTTAATGATTAGTACCTAAATTCAGATCAGATTTGGGACTTCTTTTTCTAGCTTTTATTGAGGTTCTGTTTTTTTGTTTTTTTTTTTGGTTGGCAGGTAGTAAAACCCAGAGACGTCATTGTCTTCTGTTGCTAATATCTCAGGGTGCTGGGCTGGCTGGTGGTGGGAGAGGGCCTGCCAACAGTTTGAGTTGTGCCAGAAACATTGTAGCTCCTTCAACCTTTGGCTCTCACCAGGGGACATGGGTAACTCCTGCCGCAGCTGCACATTAAAACTAATTTTGACGAAAAAAAAAAAACAGTTTGTGTTAAAGATTCATTTAGATTACATTTTTTTTAATCTTTTTTTTTTTTCTTGATATTAGCATGCTAAAGGCTTAATCAGCCTCTGAGTTCCTCTAATTTAAAAGACGTCTGCACAGTATGATCACATCTATCTTTGGACTAATGTTCAGTGCATGCGGACCCTCAATACTCTCAGATGGAGCTGTTTCCTGGACGTGGCCAGAACACGACTGATCTATGCGACGGCACCACCTTCTTCAGACGGGCAGAGTTCAGGACTTGGATGTGACACACGAAGCACCTTTGAATGTTTGTGTTTGGAGCTTTTAGTTCTAAAAAGCACTATTTTATTCTTTAAAAACGGTTCAAATAAAGGGTTAGGGTACAAAAAATATTGAGTGGAAAAATGATTTTATTCTCTGTTCCTGTTAGGCCTCTAGTTAATAACTGGGATTGTGAGATGGCATGTATTCAAGCTGGATACAGTGTTGGTTTGCATGTTGATTACGAGTAAATTACTTGTGGCTATTGGGACACATTTGCAGTTGTTTGGGGTCAGTAATATCTTTCCTGATGAAATTAGAACCAACCTTAAATTCTTAAAATATGTTTTTTAATTTAACTGCACCTATGCCTTTCCATGTCAGCTTCAGGACTGAACCACTGAAGAGGTGTTTTTATCCAGCCTGTCGCTTGTGTAACAACAGGACAGATTCTACTTTGTGTAATTTTTTGCTGTCAGTATGTTTCATAATGTTATGGACGGCCTTAAGATGAATAATGAGCAAATCCAGACGAAAGGGTCCGAACGTGATCTGATGCAGGAGGAAGATGTTCACAGGTTTATTCAAAAGATAAAATGTATATTTAGTTACTTGGAGACATTAGTTTTCCTCTCTTCGTAATATTTGTGGTCTGTTGATTTTTCTCCTTGAACTTTTTGACCTCTTACCACATTTCATGCTGCAAACATAAATATATAAAATTGGAATTCTTTGTGAAAAATCAACAACAAATGGGACACAATTGTGAGGTGGAATGACATTTATTGGATGTTTTAAACATTTTTATAATAAAAAATAAAATCTGAAGAGTGGGTCTTGCAAAATGAATCGGCCCCTTTACTTTCAGTGCAGCAAACTCTCTCCAGAGGTTCAGTGAGGCTCTTTGAATGATCCAGTGTTGACCTAAATGACAGATGATGATGATAAATAGGATCTATATACAGTATGTTTCTTTCAGGCTGACCCAGGGCAACTGTGGCTACGATGTAGCTCACCACTATTAGCATGTGAATGTTTGGATAGGCGCAGTAGGTTAGTGGCTGATTTTAATGTGCTGATTTTACTCTGACTTGATAAAGCACTATAAATGTACAGGCCGATTGCCATTTAGCTTAACATCAGCTATTATTAAAACAACCTTTTATTATTTGAGATGGTGACATAAAAACACCTGTTTGCAGGGACAAATACAGCATTTTGTCAGTTTTATAACTGTCTCTCTGCACAAAGATGCCCTGAAGAAAAAGACCAGTGGAAAGATCAAGGACTGGAAGATTTGGGCTAATGGAGTGTAACTTTGAGTGGAAAACCATATAAAAAGACAGTTCAAGAATGCCCTGCAGACCAGCCTTTATGCTTACACCATTTAAAGTCTCTTTTTATCCCACCGACTTTGTTTTTAACCTCATAATAAAAGGGGGAGGTTAAAGGTCCAGGTAGTGTTGAAGATTGTCAAAAAAAAAACAGGTGAGAATTAAAAAACAAGCAGAGAACTCACACAATCTGTATCCAGAAAGGGGAAAAACTACCTTATATGTATATAAATAAAAAAGATTTTAAATTAAAGTGAAAAACTGCAAACTTGTTTTGCCTTTTATTAAATGAAGTCCTGAAGTTCAGGCCTCCCTTATAAGTTGAGCTATCAGGGATCACAGCTCCTGAGGTAGAAACCCTCAGTTTTGAGATTTGAAGGTTGACAAATCACCTCCTCCATCCTCACACATTTTGTCAGCTCTCTGCTGTAATGCTTTCTGACACTTACGCAAAAACTATTTGCTCTTTTCAACTAAGCAAATGGCTTACTATTACATTCAAAAAACACCTCCAAACACAATTTTTACACAAGCTCTATCCATCATCTGTTTCTTTTTAATTATATCCCATGAAGGCAGACTTTGACCCTACTCAGTGCACAGCCAACCTGATTTGGATACAAAAGAAACGGATACAAATGTCAAGAGGGAATAAAAATGCAGAGCAGAGCTGCCGTTTGTCATAGTAGCTCTCCTAACGTTGGCTGATGCCTTTCTCATTACACGAGAAGATAAAAAAAATGGGTGTTACTGGCTCAGGATGGTAATTTGTTCCCAGCTTTTCATTTGTCACAGCAGGAATAGGCTGCATGCTTGGAGGCGAGGTGGAGGAATGTGGCCAGGGTGCGTCATGTTTGACGCAGGGAGGGAAATGAACGTTGCAAGGTTGATAATAAACCACAGAGGGCAGCAGGGGGGATGTAGCTGGGTTAGAAACGGAGATCAGGGGAACATTCAGATGTGCGACTTCAAACCATAATCATTAAAACAGTAAGTTTTCAGGCCCCTTTAGGTGGATTATTTAGCTTCACATCTAGTTTCTTTGCACTATTTTTGCAAGAGGAAAAGGCTGAGAAGGTTCACTGCAAATCTACATAGCACTAATCAGCACCGAGTTTAAGGTTCTGATTGCTCTCTGTTAAAACGTAGTCTGGGTTTTATTACACAAGTAGTTTGTGTAGTAGTAGTATTTTGTCAAACCAGGTGGAATGTAAATGCAGGATATTCCACATGATGGTATTGCTGCTGCCAACCTGCGATTCAGAGGGGAAATGCTTTTTCCAGAGGTGGTGAATTACATCAACATCAGAACAACAAATCACCTGGTAGGTGAGCCCACAGTGGTGTCCAATAATTGGCTTGGTTATTGGCCTTCAAACCCCTCCTCCAGCTCTACCCCTGCCTTAGCGTAGCTTTGCTTGCTTAGAAACCGTTACAGCATGAGGCATAAATCTGCACCATCACTGATCACTTAAAGAGCTTTTAATAACAAAAATAATACATTTTATTTAGAAACGCCTTTCAAAGCATCAGTAAAAAGTAAATCATCACCAATAACATTTTTAAATCAAAAAGAATAAGCAGTCTAGGAAGGGGATGTTTTGAATTTAGATTTAAACAGACGTACAGTACCAATATTACAGATGTCCCAACAGAGAGAGAAAACTCTGCTCCCAAAGAGGGAATAAAATCTGAGGCAGCAGGAGGGTAAGGCGTCATGAAGGAGACCAGATAAGTAAGGCAGAGCAAGGTTGTGGATGACCTTCAATGCAAGGAGAAGAATTTTGAATTGAATTCAGACTTTGATCGGAAGCTAATGAAACTGCTGTAGAAAAGGTGTAAAAAAGATGTGCCTGTAATGATTTGAGCAGCTGAGTTCTAGACCAGCTTTTTGTGGAAGACCAAGACAGAAGGGAGTTACAATAATCAATACGGGAAGTCACACAAGACTGTGAGCAAGTATAGAGCCACAGAGGGGGGAATGGAGGGATGTAGGCATTTACTATTGTGCAGGTGGGAATATGCGGTTATAGAGACGACCCTCAGACTCTTCATCTATGGAGCCATCAATGGAAAGAGAAGAACTCTATTTTAGATTATATTGGTTTACCTCCTACAGGGAGGAACTCAATTTCCTTTAACGAGGTTAAGTTATGAAATTACTGCTAAAAGCGGGGATACACAGTATTATTTTTGTTTTTATTAGGGCTGATTTTATAGTGATGTGAGAATCTTCTGTATCGGGCCGAGTTTCAGCCTTCAGCCTCATCGTGCATCCTGTAGTTTACAGGGGGTTAAAGAGGGGCAATTAGCTTCTCACTACTACCTACAGATCAGGAATCATAATGTTGAATGAAAAGCAAACAGGTTTGATATTCAGTTGGTTCACGTGAGGTGATTGTGAGCGTGATCATCTATAGCAAGAAATAGATGCTAAATGGCTTGTACTGATATAACGCTCTTTCAGGTCAGGAGACCTGAGCAAAGCACTTTACATTACATACAGTCATTCACCTATTCACACACCGATGGTGGTAAGCTACATTGTAGCCTCAGTCGCCTTGGGGCTCACTGACAGATGCACACATGCCCTCTGACCAACACCAGTAGGCAATTCCCATGTTTGCTTGTGTGCAAACAAGGGAATTCTTCTTCTTCTCTGACTGCACTTCCAGATGGAAGAGTCCGACCAGCGGCGTTTCTCTACAGAGCCGGGTCCGACATGTGGTGTTTGGTCGCACAATGTGAGCAGTCAGATCGCATCAGAGAATTGGGCTTTACATCGTAAGAACAGGTGTAGTGAGCTATGAACTTTATACGTTGCAGTTTCTTCATAAAGTTTGAGCTATAGCTGAGTACATTGAAAATATAATACGGTGCATGACCGCCTTAGTATATCCTAACTTCTGATCACCTCATTTTTTTTTTTGTTTTGTTTTGACCGTCTGATTAGAAAAGGTTAAATTTGAATATGTTAGCTTAATAGCTTGTCACAACTATCAAAAAATGCTGATTAATCTGACACTCAATGTCGTTTCCCTGTTCATTCCTTGCTAAACAGGAGCCTATAGACGTCTGTAACAAGAACTTCAACCTAATTTTGGGTTAAACTCACATGTTATGCTGCTAGTGTAAAAACGATGACCTGCTGCTGCTAGTCATCAAAACAACACTTAGACATAGGATGCCTGCATGCTGCTTTGCTGCGTTAAGGTGCTGGAATGCGTCTGCTGTATTTTCTCCATAAATGTCTGTTGAGAAAAGCTAAGACAGGAAAACAGGGCAGAAGACGAGCTTCATGATGAAGAGTTAGCCTCCTCATTACCCCACTAGACTAAGCAAAAGATGGAATAATCTTCTCTAATCTTTTCTAATAAATCAGTGAGTTCTTCACAGAAAGGCTGCACTCATACTGAGGTAAAACACATCAAGTTTGACTTTAGTCCCCAAGTTTGACCCTTTAGTCCAATTATGTTTCATTTATTAGCATTAGACAAAGCAGGGCTTGAATCAAAACACCAAACACCAATTGTTCAAAGGAATCAAGTGGTTAGAATATTTTTAGCATACTTTGCTTCAATTTCCATCAACCTCACATTTTTTGTATATTTCTGAGTTGGTCCGTTATAATAAAACCAAAAACAATGCATTGAAGTTTATTGTGCATAAATGACTCCCCTTAGTAAGGCAACACATTCCCGCCATCATTAGAGCAATAAACAGTTTCGCACTTCTGCCTGAGCCACACAGGAAAGAAAAGATGTTGACAAGTAGGGAAGTGAAGCTTTATTTACGCCGCTTAAGAGGAAGGGAAGAAAAAAGAAAACAGTGAAGTAAATCCTTTAGGCAGATGAAATCCTTTTTCTTTGTGCTCATGGAGCTTTATAAAAGCTACAAATAGATGCTGTTAGCAAGCAGCGTGGACTATTATTACTGATGCTGGTGAAGATAAGCTTCATATTGTAGTGTACAGACCAGCTGACAGGCCTGCCAGGACCATTCAAGTTCATTAAGAGGGGCCTTCACCCATGACTTTCTGTAACTAGCTGAAAAAAAACAATAATTACCTTTACAAGACTTGACATTTTTTTCATTCATATTCTCCCATTAGCCTGACTGATCCACTGTACACACGACATGTCCGTCTGGAAAGAAGCAAGTGGAGCCCACCCACCAAGCAAAAGTAGTTTGAAGAGAAGGCATGAGTTAAACGACAACTACATTTATTTGAAAGCGAAAGTTAAAAAGCCGTAATTATCAGATCATTGAAAGAACAGTTGGGGGAAAACTGGGTTTTTCCCAGAATTTTCAACCTCTGTTATTGGACTAAAAGTCAGACTGGCTAAACACATCCCACCTCACAGGTGCCACATCAAGATGCTGATCTGAGATCATGATTTGTGCACAGCTGTACCTTATCCTGCCCACAATAAAAGGCCACTCTGAAATGCGCAGTTTTGTCTTACAGCACAATGCCACAGATGTCACAAGCATTGAGGGAGCGTGCAATTGGCGTACTGACAGCAGGAATGTCAACCAGATCTGTTGCTCCTGCATTGAATGTTCATTTCTCCACCATAAGTCGTCTCCAAAGGCATTTCAGAGAACAAGGCAGTACATCCAACCGGCCTCACAACCGCAGACCACGTGTAACCACACCGGCCCAGGACCTCCACATCCTACAGGTTCACCTCAAACGTCGTCTTGACCAGTCACTCAGAGATCTGCTGAAACAATTGGTTTGCATAAACAAGGAATTTCTGCACAGACTGTCAGAAACCGTCTTGGGGAAGCTCAACTGCTGCTCGTCACCCTCATCGGGGTCTTAACCTGACTCCAGATCGTTGCTGCTTCATACTTCAACAACACGGCTACTGTTACGGTGGTTTTAAATGGAAGTCTAGACCCTAACATGGACTAACATGGTTAACCATCAGTAAACAGCTCAGCCATTAAAATGAACACTGTCTTACCTTCGCTGTACTGGCTACCTTCCCCAAAGGGAGATAACAATTTAAGATCCTGATCAGAAGGGATGTGACTGTGACCCAGCTGTAGATCCTGGACTCCCTGAACTGGAAGCATCTTCAACTTGCCATAAACTAATTCTTTATGACTAATAAAGAAAAAATGCTCAGTAAAATCCAAGTCCGTCATGTCGCTGATGTGGTGAAGCAACAGGAGTGGAGCGCTGTTGCCCATCGCCAGCGATATGATGTGGTGACTTCTGTCGCCTGATTCATTTTAGGTTTCAACAAATTGAAATTCAAATCAATTAAATTCATTTTTATTTATATTGCGCCAATTCAAAACACATGTTGTCTCAAGGCACTTTACAGAGACAATTCAATGAAATCACACGTTCAGACTAGTTAAAGGTTTTCTATCTAAGGAAAACCAGCTGATTGCATCGACTTATTAACTCAACAGCAATCTCTCACCCCAAGCATGCATGTAACGACAGTGGAGAGGAAAAAGTCCCTTTTAAAAGTAAGAAACCTTCAACAGAACCAGGTCAGTGTGAGCGGCCATCTGCCAAGGACAACATTGGTTCAAGGAGACAGAAGCAGACATACAGAAAGAGGAAGAGATATAAAACATAACTGTCATCCAGCTCCACAGGCGGCCTCGTCAGGAAAGACACAGGCAGGCAGACGAGCTCCAAGCAGCTCCCATGTCAGAGGATGAAAGAGAACATATCCAGTTACAATTGCATCAACAGCCTTTCTCCCTATAACACAGAGTCTTAGAAATTTTAGCTGACATAACTTCAATGAAGAGCTTCCTGTCTCTGACCTCATCACCCCTCACCTCCAGCTGTGAGTTGCTCGAGAGGTTAGGTGTATGTTTAGCCCATTTATATTACACCAACTCATCCTATTACGATATAGTTCTAGGTTTTAAATAGCCACAAAACTTTTTCATCCTAGTCTTCACACAGCCTTTGCTAAACTTATTTCTATAGTTGGATAGTTTCCGGCTGCAGAGTTATGTTTTTGTTTTCTTCTTAGATCATCTCAGACATTATTAAATCAGTTTTAACACTTTGTGTGGGTGTGTTGAAGATGTAACAGCCTTGAGGGACGGCAGTAAAGGTTTTGTTTTAGCTGATCTTCAACTCTCACTAACGGCACACAGGAAGGAACCTTGGAAGCTCGTAAAAACGTGTCATTTTTTCATGAGCGGTTTTGTTTTCAGGGGCTGTGTCGTGTCATTGCTGACTTTACTACAGCAGGACCAGTGTCGTCAGCATCATCATTATCATCACCACAGGAAGCAGCAGGGATTCGAGTTCGACCGTGAAATGTCAGCTCTGATCTGCTGAGAAACCAAAGAAACCGTGTTGAATCTGAATCTGCTGACTCTCAATATTATTGTGTTTTGCTGTTAATGTATTTGCAGGCAGCGACTCGTCCGACATCCTCGCTCTCCTCATTTAGGTTGAGCTCCCTTCAGGATGCAGCTTCATCTGAAAAGGCCTTTAGGATTTAAACAAGTAGCTTTCTACAAAAACATTTGCTGCAAACTATATAGGAAGAAAAATCTTCCTTTAAGCTTTGGTAGCAGTTCTGAAACAATCTGAAAGACCCACACCGACCTCGTGTTGTTTCTTCACAGCACTCCAGATCATCGAAAGCAGTTCCACTGGTGGGTGTTTGGAGAGGCCGTGTCTCACGATGTATCACTTTATATCTTACCGACCTATAGATAAAGCTTGGAGAAGTTCAAGCTAAAAACACTGACGGTATTCCTACTAAAATGCAATCTGTGGATTCAAGAAGGAAAGTTAGCTCTGATCTGAAAGGTTAAAGGTCACAGATCAAGCGTCCACTTGGCAGGAAAACAAACCTAACCCTAACCTTTCAAAGCGATTCTTGGAACACTGTCCTTGTCAACTACTCAAGCGTCAAACTTTATTTAAGTGGCCATTCATCACAGTGGTGGCGTCAAACAGCTGCTTAGTTGATGATTCAGTAAATGAAGATGACAGATTCCAACTGTTGGGTTGAAGAACAAAACTTCCCCCCTGAAAAAAACAAGCTTATCTGGGGAAAAGGAACAGGCGACAAAACAGCTGCTGAGAAGAAAGATGGGAGGAGTGGAGTGGTTAACGATGGAGCAAATGTTTCGTTACCTGTTGGTTACCTGACAGTCGGTGGTGAAAACGATGGTCTCGTACTAATTAAACCTCCGCCTGCTTCGACTCTGCTTAAAAAACATTTACACAAATGACTGAGTCTCTGCTGACCTTTTCCTGACGGACCGCGGGGGCTAATGCATAAGCTGTGATTGACAGGCGGTGATGTTGCTCCCTGTCTGATGCCTTATATGGGAAGTGACACCCAAAGGACCAGTTTTCTACAAGCAAGGAACTGAATAAAACTCCACATTGTTTCCTTGCATAGATTTCCTACTGATTTTGTTAAACTAATTACGGTTATTTGTGTCATGTTGGGTTAAGGGAGCGCTAACCCAAATGCAGAACACCACACGGAGACTGGGAAAAGTTAAGAAGTT